>JAUZNJ010030538.1:0-68545 GCA_034780135.1 Jordanella pulchra
GACACCTGTGTTCCATCAGCTTCCAAATCCTTGCAGACCTGCTTTTTGGTGATTCTTGGTTGACTCTTGACCATCCTTAGCCTTCTGGATACCAAATGTTTGGTTTCTGGGCTTTTTTACATCTTCCTCTAGACTAAAGAAAACTAGCAGTAAAACTGTCTCTGCAGTGGATCATGGTTATATACGAGGAGTTCTGCTGTGAGAGGCTTTGTATAAACTGTCAAAATAGATACTAAGATTTTTCTTCAAAAATATTTCAGTTTAACTGACGTCAGAGTAGCTATCTAAAGAGAACACATGGGGAGGGTGGAGTCAAGCTGATTGATACTGTAGTTCTTCAGCGTCTTTTCTAAACACAGATCATCAGGACCTCTTTAAAAGCGTGCATTGATAAAAGGGATTATCTATTATATCAAAGCTAAAGTTAGGAGGTTAAATATACTGACCAGCTTACCAACATTAAGAAGTCATCGATCCATTTCCAGGCGGTATCCTTATCCAGACTTCCAACCCATGGATCTTGAAATGTGTTGTTGAAAGCCGTCTCAGCGATGTTAACAGATATTTTGTTCTTTAGTATGAACGGTACACACAGCCACTGTACACAGAATAACACACAGATGTGTGTGGAGGCATCAGATAAGAGCAGAAGGAGTCCGATCATCAGACTTCCTAACTTGGACGTGTTTGTGAAATTCTACATCATAGTTTAAGCACTATGACTGCTCATAACTGTGAGCAGCAACTCTTCCTATACAACTTTCGTTTATTTAACATCTTTATCAGACTAAATACAATAACACATTCTTAAAAATGATAATATTAAAAACTCATTGGAATGCTGAAGCAGAAGGACACTGTGAGATATTGTACTCTAAGTGTTGGTATGTGTAGTAAAGGACCCTTCTATTTACCAAACTGAGGAATGCGAGAGCGAGCTGGATCACATCAGTGTAGGCGACTGAATAAAGTCCTCCCAACAGAGTGTAGACTATAGCCACGGCAGCTGAGATCCACACAGAGTAGCCAAACTCTAAGTCCAGTATCACACTCATAGTTGCTCCTGTTGCAGAAATTCACACATTAGTGACACCAGCGCCTCTTCTGACAGCCAGTCCAAAAACCTAGATTGTTTTTTCCTTGCTAAAAACCCTTTGCCATATTTCCCATTTTGTTATGTTTGAACAGAATAAGTTAATGTATCTTTACTGGGATTTATTAGATAAATGGTCCCTCAGTTTTTGCGTAACAAGGTGAGCATAGCCCTGAAGAGGTAATTCTTTCTCATCTTAAACTTTTCTTGTAAGGTTGCCCCCCTGTATGTGTCTGCTGAGGTGGGGCTGATGCCATATCCAGTTTTTCCAGGATTTTCTTAATCTTGCTTTACGTACTTGATATTTATCCAATTTTTCCTATTTGAAGGAAAACTTAAAACTAATCTTCACACAGACTCTCTCTGTCCAATCTGAGTGAGTTTGAGCTATTTTGTAACAAAGGACAAGCAGACTTTCAGTTTCTAGTTGTGCAAAGGTATTTGTGACATGTCCAAAAATACTTCCAGCTGTAACAGCAGCAAATTGTGTTTTTTTTTAAAGTATTAAGTCAGATGAGCTGAAAACAAAGGCAATCTTACATTTTTCAGATCTAAGTTGGTAAAGTTTTATTTTTTTGGAAAAATGCTGAAGTAGCCTATCCCTCCATTTGATCATTATGTTCAACCTTGTGTTGGCTTACCCATGAAACACATTGAGGTGTGTAGTTTTTAAAAGGGAAAACAGGGAAAATAGGGGTATGGATACTTTCTTAAGGTGTTTTGTACTTACCCAGCCCTAGCAGAGTGCAGGACACCCAAAGCACATCCACCAAAACACATGGTAGCACCAGGGCCCCGCTCAGCACCCTGCCATACTTTTCCTGGAAAGGATCCATCATGGTTACATATTCCTTTTCCCTCATTGGCTTGGCAAAGAAGAGACCCCCTAATGAAGGGTTGAAATAGCATCCATTGTTCATTGTATTCATTCAGTAATAGCTAAATAAAATGTTTAATAGAAAGATTTGGCTCAAACTTGCAGAGACGCATATGTTTGACATTAAGATCAGAGCCTCCTCCTTCCTCTACTGCCTTACCAATTATGAAGGACACAGAGTACTGTAACGGCATCAAAGCCCAAATCAAGCCCATTTTGGGAGTGTATACGGCTTCAGCAACACCCAGGATAAAACCTCCTCCAACCCACGTGGCTGCACAAGAGAAACAGGCGTAAAATAAGCGGAGCAGTTTTGCAAATAAAAAACCCCACAAAAATACATTTGGGTTATAATCAAGTATTAAAGGCTGTTCTGCACTTTGTTGTCTGTTTGCTGGCAGTGTCTCTGCTTGTCATTTCAAACTAGGCAAAATCCTATTGGCATCATTACAGGAGGCAGCTATTAACAGGGTCTAAACATTGGCTGGTTTCCTTCTTTTTAGGCATAGTTTTTGAATGCATGCTAGTTCTCAATCTTAAGATGGGAAAGATGTCTTTAGTGTTTATGAGAAACAAGCAACAGTCCAACTTGTCATAAACTGGAGACTGTTCATTCTTAATGGTATCATAACCATAAACCTAACGTAAAAATAATTACACATGAGTTTAAAGACAAATTCAGGAGTATCGTAATTTGCCCAAAATAAATATCACACCCATGCCGGTGATGAGTGCAAGAACATTTCTGATAGGGATAGTTAAAATTAGATATTTACTTGTGATATTTTTCTTTCCATAACATAAAAAAAACCAAAATCAATCTAAGATTAGAGCCAGAGGTAAATCCACCATTGGTTCCTGGTCTAGTCTGTCCAATTTTCTGAGACTGAGCTAGAGGCAAAAAAATGACTGAATAGTATATTCTTAAATTTCCTATATAATTAAGAGATATATATGTGTTACACAGCCATGATGATTAGAATAAAGCGATTTAAATAAATAATTCATTAAACAAAATTATTTCAGACATTTTAAGGTCTTTACATTGTATTTCAGCGTCGGATTTTTGAGTTTGTTTTAAGATTTGTGGTTTGGTTCTGTCCTGGTCACTTTAACAGCTTAGGCTTATTTCCTTTTCTGTTTTGTCTTTTCAACCTCTGTTTTTCTTCTGTAATACTTTATGTATTTGAGATATTTCATGCTGTTACTACATGATGCAGAGCATGATTTCAGAGAACCACTCACCAGTCATGGTGAAAATCCCAACCACCAGACTAATATTCCTGTCTCCAAGTAGCACCACCTCAGTCCTGTCTCCGCTGCTCTTCCTCTCGGCTCTTCTGGACTTTCGGGCTGCCCAAACTCCCGTACCCAGGATCAAGATGTAGAAAAGCACCACCGCAACCACACCGGGTATGTTCAGAGACATAGTGGTCTGCTGTCACTGACCACACTGACAGATAAATGGGCTGGCTGTGTAACAAAATACAAACATTGTCAGAGCAAAATTGCATAATTGCAAAGGTCAAGAACACAGAGAGGAAGTCAAAACCTGTGTGTCCAATAGAATTTGACTTGCAACGTTTGAACTTGAAAAGAAAAAGGCAAAGTGCACCCATGTAATTCCAGAAAATGATTTTCTGAGAATTTCAGAGTATCAGTGTTGGTTTGGAGTGGGTTTTGTTGTTGTCGGTAGAAGTACTATAAATAAAAAAGATGAGAAAGGAAAGATATGAGTTTACATTTATTTGAGGGTGAACAACTAAGCCAAAAATCTAAATTCTTACTTATTTTCAAACGATGTTGCATTTTTATTTTGAAATTCCTTTGCACTAAACAACAATGATGATAATTGGCAATCCTTTTTAGGGAAAATCTGGTCTGATTCTGTGAGACAGCATCCATCCATAACTAATATTCCAAATATTCATCCTATTTGTTCCTTTTGTCACATCGAACAAGAAACATTAATCCACCTTTTTTGTGAAACCTCTTCCAGCAAAATTATTTGGTGTGACATCAATATTTTCTTTCATCAGAAATTTATGTACTTATTCCTTTGAATGTTAAACATATTTTCTTTGGTATAACCAATAACGGTATGTTTGGGAAAGAATGCAATAAACTTATTATTATGTTATTCTGTTGGCTAAGTTCCACATACATGTCTGTCAATCTGCTAAAAACAAACCCAACTTCACTGTTTAGAACTTACAGTATGTGAGATGTTTTTTTGGACTCTTTAAAAATGGACACCAACTCTAAAGCTATGAAAATTACAACCTTTAGTAATGATTTTGATTTCGTAAACTGTTATATTTTCTTTTGTCTCATGGAATCCTGTGGATTTGTTGCCCCAACACCTTGAGAATACTACTCACTGCAATTGTATATTCTTTATTTGTAAATAAAGTTTAATTAAAAAATGTTCTTCATCATAACCCTATAAACATTTAAAGAAATGCATAGTCCTTTTTTTCCTTATTGTGGGTACACACTAGTGGGCATTACACATTCCCGACAAAAATAAAGATAGCTCTGATGTTAAAAAACATTAAATTCTCATTAAACCCAATCTCACTAGCTAAACCTTCTCAACCACACAGCATTCTGGATAGAATGCTCAAACCTGGTATGTTGTTTACATGATGTTGCCATGGAACTTGAGTACACACACAAAAAAAATGAGTACTGGATACTCAGTGGTGGTCTAGGTAAAAATGAATATTGGATTGGATAGGCAAAAACTGCATTCAGAATCGCATGTGAATGTGCTGAAGGCATCCCCAATGATTCATACGTGAGGAAATGTCTGGGCCTCCTATTGTGTGTTGACCTCCTGACCTCTACAGCAATTTCTGGGTGTCTTTGCCAACCGTCTTACATATTCCATCTGTTAACACAATGTTGGATGCTTTCATTTTGTCTGACCTGGCCTATTGCTGAACCCTTCTTTTGTGCCTTGACAAGGTCCTCATGGCTTATGGTCGGGAGGTCAGAATGGGGTTCTTGGTCAGAACCTCTGGAAGAAGTAATGAGTGCTGCAACCCACGCTACCTCGTTGCGCCAAGCTGCTTGACTCCCATCCCGTGTTGCATACGCCTAATCTGGGAAATCTCCAGTGCAGTTTTCATATTTGTCTCCATATCAAGAGGAAAACGAGACAGCGTATCAGCATCAGTTTTGGACTTCCGAGGCCGGTATTTAACGTTGAACCAAAAATCTCAGAAATCACCCACCCAGCTATGACCAACTGCATTATGTTTGGCTGTACTTAAAATGTAGGTCCGCGGGATGTTGTTTGTGTATTCCATAAAGTATACACAGACAATCATGGAACTTCTTACATAAAGCCCATTTCAATGCAAGAAAATTCAGTTTCCAACTGTGTACATGGGAATTGTGTTCCACTGGTGTAAGTGTCCTAGAACCGTTCCCAATAACTCTCAATTTGTCATTCTGGTGTTGGTACAAAATGATTCCAAACCTCTGGTTTGATGCATCAGTATGGAGAATACATGGTAGACTAAAATCTGGATATGCTTTGGTGCTTTGGAAGATAGTTGGAGCTGTTTGGACTTCTCACTCTGGGTTGAAGTCTGAGCTGTACCTGTTTTATTCTGGAGCAGCTCACTGATCGGTTTAGCAATCTGGGAAAATATGAGCGGTAATAGCCGAGAAATCCACCCAGCCTCCTCACCTCTCTAACTGTCGTTGGTTGCTTTTAATTCAATGTGTTAATCGCTTCCAAATCACGGGTGTCTACTTTGACCCCTTCTACAGACACAATACAACAAGACACACACAACAAGGGCAGCGTACAGGGACTTGGATTTGACTATCCTGCCTTTAAGTAACGAGTCCTTTATATACTCTTTCACTTCTCCGAGAGAGGTTTGGGTGGCTTGACAGTAATTTCTTGCAAGTATCTGCCTTTCCAGCTTTTATCGATCATGCTCACTTGGGCACCTGTGTCTAGTAAAGCAATGACAACAAGACCATTTAACCTACAATGGGTTAAAGCTCCCTGTTTATCTGTATTTGCATCACTAATGGTAGAAAGATCATTTTGAAATGTAACCACAAGGACAACAAAACTTTTAACTTGACTGTACTTTAAATCAGCATCATGACCTGGCGGATTTAGAAAACGGAGCCTTTGTGGCCCTGGCATTTCGATGCTGCACTTGTAATTGAGATGGATGACCCTGAATGGCTGCATCCACAAGGTCCCTTAGCTCTAACAAATGAGTCATGCCAGTGTCCTCAGACTCTAGGGAAGTCTTACTAGTCATAAAACTGGAGATGTACTCATAGCAATCCTCTTCATCTGCAGACTCAAGATGAAGTCACTCCACTTCTGAAACTGGACCCAGTGACCTGGCATTCTGGAGAAGTTTATTTGTAGGTAGATTGAGCAAGTCCTTTTTGATGGACCACACCAAGCTTTTCCTCTCACCGTCTGCAATAGCTGCTCCTTCTTCCCAGCAGCTGGCTACACCATTCAAAGTCCTGGAACCCTTCCCCTCTTTGTCTTTCCCTTCACCGTTGGACAGGGTAAGATGCCTTCCACATCCGCTGAGATGAATGATGAAATGTATGAGGTCCACGGCATCTGTATCACCGGAACCACGTCCCGGTCTGGCAGGGAGTAGGATCCCAGACGAGCCCCCACAACTGTAATTGGTACCAGGGTTCCGGACCCGTCATTAGCAGATGAAGCTGAAAAATAACATGTAAATCAGTATCTTTCAGTTATTGTAAACTGGCATAACTATCTTAGAATTCAAACTAATTTAATTAAGTGAATACGTTTAATCACAGTTCAACCTTCCACCACTATGTCTGGAACAAAAATAAACCATGGAGCCTGATAACAGTATATTACTTTCGTAACATGGGACATATATATCCCAACTTCCTTCTCAAGCAGTTACTGTTAGTAATTCAGTGGTTGCACCTACGTAACCTGCTATTATCCGCTGCTACAGTGTGCTAACCAACTAGCATCATGGCATGTTGGCTACTTCCTCTAGCCACTGCTGGCTCCAAAAAACATCAAAATTCTTCTAATTTCTTTCAAACATTGACACATTTCCCAAAACATTTCTCGAACAGTAACAAACAAATAAATACTTTGTTAAAATAAACTTTAAAGTTATCCTGAAAAACAGCATTTAAATGAGTACACGGGAAACACAGTCTGTGCCACTCCAATTTCTCTAAACGTATGGGAAACTGAAGAGTGACAGGCAGCTCAGAGTCTCCATGCGCCATCGACCCATTGTCATTTTCCCCTGCTTGCTTATCATAACCCCATTAACGTTTAAAGAAATGCATACTCCATTTTGTTCCTATTGTGGGCACACACCAGTGGGCCTTACAATTTCACACACCTTTCTGTCGTTTCTCTATTGTTACCCACTCGTTAAACCATCCAGACACTGTCTTGCCCACAACCAAAATCAAATAAATTAGAAAGGAATCATAAAAGAGTAAACCATTAAAATCTATTACAATTAAAATGACTCCAATTAGGGAAAAAGTTAAAACAATTGAATGTGGTTTATTTAACATAAGATCTCTTGCTTCCAAAAGTCTATCAGTTTATGAATTGATTTTTAATAATAAAATTGATTTATGTTGTCTTACAGACAGTTGACTGCAGCAAGAGGATTATGTGAGCATAAATGAGGCAACTCGCTCTAGTTATTTAAATTTCCACATACCCAGAAATTCTGGGCGAGGAGGAGGAGTAGCAGCAACCTTTCAGTCTGACCTGCTGATGAGTCCGAAGGCAGTTAATAGTTTTGTTTGAACATCTAACCCTTAGTCTCATCCAAATTGCAAAGCAACAAAACCTCTTCTGTTTGTAACTTTGTATCATCCATTGCTTCAGCATCAGGAGACACTACTTCCTGCAAAAATTGTAATTTTTCATTCTCTTGAATTAATCATTTTTATTAATAGATGATATGAAGTAGCCAGAACAAAGTGAGAAATATTAGCATAGAAATTTGGGCTTTACAAGCCATAATAAAACAAACTATACGGCATGTCTTATTTCCAACTCCATACTCTGTACACAAAGCTGTCTATAGGATTACTGGAAAAGCAAACATAATGAAATTCCTTTAACAGTTAGCTCACATTTCAGCACAGATATAAAATGCAACAGCAGAATAAAATGCAGAGAAAGTACACTGGATATGATACTCCACCTCTACTCTAGTCAATACTTCTTAATGTTGCTCTTGTTCTCTAAAAATGCATAAAATTTCCAATGATGCATCATTTGTATTTTTTGCACCAATGTCCAATGTACACGTTATAAGTATTTTTGTTATTTTCCCGTTAAAGCTTATGAAAATTGAGTAACACTCAATTACAATGTTATGCACATCTACTCACTCCACACGTGCTCCGTTGATAGGATAACACTTACTTTCTCTATGAATAGTAGAATGTGGGTCACTAAAATACACATAGTGGGCTTATAAGGCAGCTAAAGTTCATTCAAATAAAAAAATATATTTATTCATGAGACGTTCTGAAGATGTAGTACTAAATTCTTTCTGATGATGATATGCACTGGCACAGAAACCTTACTTAATTAGTACATTAGAACAATGTCATTTACTACATTTACAGTCTTGGTTTAACAATGATTTAAATGTTAAGGTGTTGTACTTTTAGGAACACAATTTTTTGGCTCAATTAATATGGTAAATATTGAACAACTTCCCTATTCATTTTCTTCCATTCTTCTGTTTTCTGCCCCCAATGACCCACAGTGGGATATCAATTGCAGAATCAACCCAGAACCAGGACGTTTTACTGAACCTGCATTTCCAACTGCTGATGGCCCCTAAAATGCCTGCTGATGATAATTTCATGTTCTAACTCACCTCAACCTTCTAAATGTACCAATATTAATGATCGTGGTACTGGTGTGTTTGATTACCCAGCAACCTGTCCATACCTGGACTCCATTTAGAATCTATGCCAGATAATCAATATGAGGCACCGGAGCAAAAAATGCGGATCAGCTTGAATGACTCTTTAAGGAGCTTTGGCTCGTTTAACAACCCGATGAGCCACAGTGAGCTCAGACCAACACTACTCTTCATTGAAGTAATACATTCATGCATCAACTTGAATTCAAACACCGGTGCTCAGAAAGATCACTGCTGTCTGGTAAGTTTCCACCACTTTTCTCCATTGTCACAGGTAAGAGGGAGGCGGATGATGTGAAAGAACGCACCAATCCATGAATATTTAAATGTTTAAATAATCAGTTAAGTCTCCGTGCGCAGCTGCTGTCCCTGTGGAAAATTCCACATCAGTTGCATCGCTGATAGTGAATTTCACATACCGCTTGCCCCCCCCCCCCCCTTCAATGAAACTCTGCTACCCCTGCTGCTGCTGACACTTGAAACGTCCCTCTGTCTATGAAACGCGGCGCCTTCCTTTCTAAACTCGCCAAACCTTTACTAAGTAAAAACAAAGCAAGGCCAAACTTACAATTACATAGATGGTTTCGGTTTACATCAGACGGACTCCTTGAAGAAACGGCTGCGAGTGCGCGCGCCATTCTGTGTTCGGTGTTGCGACAATAAATGTCAGTGTCAGAAGCGGACCCGGCGGGAATGCGCACTGACCGTTTAAAGCGTTAACGTTGACAGTTTACCTATTACTTGAGCTACAGGTAACCTGCGTGGTAGCAGCTTTAAAACAATAACCGATACCTGCTTACTGTTTTGCCTGTCATTTAGAGATAGAAAAGTAAACATTTTAAAATAAAAAGCAAAGAGATGAAGAAAACAAACAAAAATAAATAAATAAAACAGAATAAAAGGAAGAGGAAAAGGGAAAACAGTACACAAAGAATGAGTGAGGGAAAAAAGGACATACTTACATTAAGTTGTTTGAGGACCGGAGATAAAGTTGCATGAGTGCTTGGGACCGCTGAATGTCCTATGGCGATTAATATGGCAATTCAGCCTATAACATCTGCTCCTTATTCAGGAAACACGCCCATGCTTGCTGGCGATATGTTCAAAACCAATTGAGAAAGTACACAATGCATGAGTGGAAATTTTCCAAATCTCGTCAGTGAAAAATTAATGGCTTTGCCTAAACTTCTGGAATGACATAAGGGAAATGCTTTACACCCACACACACAAATATATATATGATATATATAGCCAAGTGATATTCAGGTTTACATAATCCCAATCATTTTCAACTTTGCAATAGCAACTTTTTCACCAACTAAGATAAAAAAAGGTTGAACAATCAGAAGAACTGTTAGAATAGAAGGCAGTGGAAAATTTCATGTCCCCCATCACAGTCAATAAAATACAACAATGCATAAAAGTCCTGAACCACACCCAATTTTTCAATGTCCAAAGAGCATGACTTCCCTTTGAACTGTTCTTAGGCTATTGTCCAGAATACCTGATGGTCTTTTAAAGGTTTTTAAGACCTCTTTTCTCAAGGTATGGTTTATAGTTTAGGTCTGGTCTATTTCAGGCCCCCACTGGGATTCTTAAAGAATTTTTCATTGTTGTCAAGGTATTGTTTGTTTTATGATTCATACAGCCAAGTTTATACTAATTTAATTAGTATTTTTCATTATTATAGTCAATTATTTTTATTATAATATTCATACCGTGTAAATATGTATGCTAAATGTGTATTTCCACTTCCTTTTAAATTTATGACAAACAGTCTACTGACACTGCATTTTCAGCATGACTCAGTATGGTGGGAACCACAACCAAGCAAATAAAGTAATGATTGCGAAAAAGGTAATAATTCCACATAAACATTGCGAATGGAAAAGTCTAAAAAGTGAGTTAAGCTGAAATAAAGTGCTGAGTTGTTACCTGTGGAAAAGGTCCTTTAGTCCTCCATATATGGGTTATGCTCTACCCCTGCAGTACCACCTCCATCTGTTTTCTAAAAAGACATATGTGCTACACGGTGTCAGATGGGTACAAACATGCAGCAAACAATGGGCAACATTTCGCATGCCAAAATGTGGTACAAAGAAATAAATGATGCAAACTCTAAAACTCATAACATACTCAAAAATACACAATCACAGAAGACAAATAAAAAACAGAAAACACCATAAAAGAAAAAAAAAACCTTTAAAGAATATAGGGAGAAGCAAAAACCTGAAACCAACAAAATAAAAGTAAAGGAGAAGTGCTGCAAACACTAAAAAAGGATTTAAAGTTTAAAGAAGTGTCAAACTTTCTACACAAAACAGATATGGGCCAGTCTGTTAGAGGGTGTCCTCCAACAAGTCAGATGGAAATGCATTATATTTACCTGTGTAAATATGCTGGTGTTCTATTTGGCAAATTATTACAGTCATGCTTTGAAAAATTGACATGGATGAAAACATACTTTGCACCAACTTTCCTCTTGGTATTCTCTTGGTATCCTGTTATCTAGAGGTCTGGCCCAACATGATTTGGTTGTTGTCTCTCTCTGGTGGTCTTGTGGATGGAGGCTAAGCTTTTTTTAGATTTTTTTATTTTTCTGTTTTGTTTTTTCACTTTGGCTATAACTTGAAATCCTCCCCATAAGTTAAGAACAAGACAAGAGACAGACGGCAGCTCCGCCAGAGTCAAACATGTACAGGGGAAAGGTTCGACTTAACACCAGCGATTCCAAACTACACTTCTGACCTGCTTGGACACAGACCAGATGGCCCCTAGAAAAGGTCCACTGACCCTGTACTGGAGCACTCCCTACACAGGCCTCTAAAATGCCTTCTCAAGATCCATGAAGTACATGTAGAATCGATGGGGCAAACTCCAATGAGATACCCTGGCCAAATAGACTGAATTACATGCAGCATAATACAGGCTGGTAAACCTCTGTTGACTCCAGCCAGATTTGGCTGGACCAATCACAGACCTGGAGGTGGGACTTCAATACATTCTGCAAGCATAACAGCAAGCTGCCAACCGCAACCGAGGGATGTTGTAATATAAATAAAAATGTAATATAGAGCACACCTTACATCCTCAGATATTTTAGGCACTTCTGAAGAGATATTCAGTCACTTCATTTGTCCTTTTGTGTGCAAGGCTTTGTTGATTTGACAGTTGTTCCATAAATAAACACACACACATGCATTATCACATTCAACTAATTCCATCTGCTGAGCGGTGATTCAGTCACCTAGAAGCTTTTAGGAAATAAAGCTAGCATTGTAATCTAGTGGAAGTCTCACGTTGAAAGTCAACCGCATCATATTTAAATGCACATATTTAAATATGACGCATATGATGTGGAGCTGTCTGAGTTTTTCCTTTTATATCTCTGCTTCTTTCTGTATGTCTGATTCTGTCTCTTTCAACCCCAGTTAGCCTCAGCAGATGGCCGCTAACACTGAGCCTGGTTTTGCTGGAGGTTTCTTCCTGTTAAAAGGGAGTTTTCCTCTCAACTGTCGCTATGGACACTTGCTGTCAAGTCAATCAGCTGGTTTTGCCTAGATAGAAAACATTTAACCGTTTAAATAAACTGAATAGGATTGAACTGGTCTACTAGGAATCCAGGAGCAAATCTGCTGATTGCAGATGTGTTCACTCAGCTTGCGTTGCTGTATCAAAGAAAATCACAATTAGATATAGAACTGCATCTGAAGGCTGAAGGGATCACTGTTAATTTTTTTTTTAATTTCAATTGTCTTTTTAATTTTAATATATGAAAAATGAACATGGCCAAAATGATAGAAAACACCTACTGTATTTTTTCACCGTACAAATTACAGAAATTGGTTTCAGTGCAAGCGATATGGTGTCCCCCAGGGGTCAGTATTAGCATGACATCTGATAATCAACCATTTTTACAAATTGTTGCTTGCTTCTTAGATAGATGTTTATCATCTAGCCAACCACCTCCCACACACCATAATACTAGTTCAACAAACATACCAATTGCAAACTTTGTTTTATTGTGTAGCTGCGGACTTCCTGTATTAATTCAAGAACTACCACAGTTTGGATCTCTGTGATCTAGATCCCTACTGATATTCAGAAAGTAGTTTGTGTTTATCAGTGAGGTTTTACAGTCCTCTATGTTTAACGTGTTTAAAGAGCGTAAAGAATCAATAATTTTTTCATCCAAAGTGTTGCTGCATTAAAAGTCATACTTTTTTCTATTTGCTTTATTTTTTGTAGCATATATTCTGGATTCCATTGTGGAGCATCTGATTATATAAAAACAGATATATTATGACAACAAAAAAACCAAAATTGCCTCAACCAATTAATCTCCTCCTACAATGATCTCTTTTGCCGTTGTGTTTTGTCTTTTTGTGTTGTGTTTTGCACCTCAGGGCCACCGTACTTTTGTATGTTAGAACAATGTTTAATTGTTCCAAAGAAAATTTGAGTCTAAATACAAACAAACAAAACAATATAAGCTCACTTTCCAGAAGCAAAAGCTTGTAGCATAATCATCTTAAAAACATAAGCATAAAATTCTATTTGTTAAAAACCACATAAGAAAACATAACTAATACATTAAACTGTTTGTATTAAAATGTGCTTGAAAGAAATTTTCAACGGCCTCTTCACTGGTGTATGGGAACATTTTGTCTTAAACTACAAACTGATACAGTGTTTTGTAGCAGGTAAAAATATTTCATATCAGCAGCCCAGCAATCTGATATTTCTAACATTTTAAAAACGAATTGTATTACAAACGGTTCAGATTAGTTGGTGGCATGGAAGAAGCTACTCCTTTGCAAGGTTGCATAACTCCATCACATACAAATTATGATTTTTGTTGCAAAAAATATAAAAGCCTTGCCCTGAAAAAAAAAAAAAAAAAAGTTCATGACATGTCCTTCAAACTCAAGGAATATATCTCAACAGTATACAGACCTGTTAAAGAAAAAGGTGTATGTTAATTTAAAAATTAGACAATGAAATAACATTTCAAAACATTCATACACTTTTAATGTGATATTTATCCTGTACAGGTCGATTAAAAAAAGAAACAGGAAAAAAAGCTGTAAAACCAGAAAAATAACCGATAGAAAATCTGCACATTGTAAGATAAGAGTTTGTTGAAACACATCAACTAGCAGTGGATAGTGGATTTTTTTTAGTAAGCTTTATCTTTACTTGTAAGGCTTTCCTGGTTGGTTAATGTTACATGCTTTAAGTTTTCCAGGGAGGTCTAGAAAGATTAAATAAAAAGACAAGAAGGGTGCAAAGAAATACATCAGAGTTGTAAAATTATTACCATTTTAACAGTGAAGACATTGTGATTGGAGATAACTTGAAACAACTGGGACGTTACAACAGGTTTCTCCAGAATAAATTCAAAGAAAATATATAAACCATTTGGCCAACAGGAAGAGCTATAGATACCTCTGTTAAATATTAGCTGTGTTCTCCATGTGAGAATATTATGCATTCTTCATACTTTATGTCTGGACTAAACAGTAGGGTTGACAGACTAAAGCCTTTTGTTACAAAGACAAAACTCAGGCCTAAATAACGTGTTCCAGATTTTTACTGAAGAATGTGTTATGATCTGACACAGTAAAGCTGAATCAGTGGGCTATAAATCTAAAAGGATAAAACAAACCTTATATGCATAACAAAGGAGCCAAAGTGAATCATAGTAATTCCAGCATTGGGTTTAGGGATTAATTTCCTTTAGATGGAATGGAAAATTGTCTCAAAGTGAAAGAAAATTAAGAACCATTCCAAATACCAGACTGTTTTGATCAAAAAGGTTCAAGTTGGCACAAAGACAGACATTCAAGAGAGATTTAAATATCAATCCATCCTAGTAACGCTGAATTTTTAAAAAAATCAACAATTCACTGGCTTTAACAAAGGAAAATATAAGCCTTAGTGTTACATAGCAAGCGCCTTGGACTAAATATGACAGAAAATCTATAGAATTGCTTAGACAGGACTTTGAACAACATAGAAGCCTCTGTGAGACATAGAGGACAACTATTTAGAATATGAGACACCAGATTCCCATTGGAGGAGACTCCATAAATTCAGTCAAAGGCTTCTTTAACAAAATATTATTTTAAAGGTGTGCACACTTCTGCAAATAGTTTAAACCTTTATGTGTTCTAGTTTTTCTCACCAAACAAATGTGTTTAGTTTTCAGTTTTACCGAATAGGATGTATGTAACATTAAAGGATTCATCTTGACCTAATTTGTGCAGGGCTAAAACCTGAACAAGGAGGTTCCAACATTAAACTTCTGTTTATTTAAGTAAATTCTAATTAATTAATGAAATATATTTTGGTATATTTAACCCCCAAATTATTCCAAATTTTGAGTAATTTATTTTCAAGTTATACTATGTCACAATGTCTTTGAATGCATCACCCTATCTAATATGTATGTGTGCTAAGTTATTCACATAAATTTATAAAATTCAAATAAAAAAAAAAAAAAAACAAAACAAAGAAAAATCAAATGCATATCAGAAGAGAAAACCACATCACTACAAAATAAAGACCCGGTTTAATTTAATTTAAAAGCTTCTACAACAAAAAAAAATCAGTCACCTGATATTTCTAAAAAGTGCATCCTTTTAAAACGTGTTAGTTTTGGCTGCTAGAAGTCTACAGCCTTTGTTAGTTTTTGCACACATTTGTTCAGCAAATAATAGGCATACTGTTCAAACATTGCATAAAGCTGCCACCTGGTGTTTGAGAGTGGCACTGGTGACTTTTTCACAAGAGAATATGAGGCCATTTTAATAACATTAAGATTTAACCAAACTCTGTGCTATCAGGCCCAACAGTCTTAAATCCCACTCCCCACATCACATTATTTAGAGGGGTCACTTCAACATGTTGGTGAAGATGCGTGAGACTAAAACTCCTGCAGCAAGGACAATGAACATGGCCAGCACCGCCAAGCCGCGTCGTAAAACCAGCTGCTTCACTGATAGGATGTCCCCTACTGTGGTGGTGGTGGTTTTACTCCGCTCAGGAGGATGGGCCTCCTGGTAGACATTTTCCTCCACATCCCGATGAGATGCAGCTACACCAACTTGGCTCTGGTTACAGGCTGAATATTAGACAGAATCATTTTAATATTATAGGATATATTTTGAGGGACATTCAACTTTTAGAATCATATAAAGAAGTAAGTGTAGCAAGATTAAAAACCCTTCATAAAAATATTTGTTTAACTGTTTTATAGACTCTTGGTCTCTTTGAAATACCAACAGAACATGTTAGAATGTGATACCTGTCAATAAAATGTATGCATAAATGTTTTATCTTTTAAAAGTGAGAGAATAAATGTAAATGAATTCAAGATTTGTATTAGTTCCTTTTTGTCATATTATACATACATGTCAAACAAAATGTTTTATTTGTGAAAATTAAGTTTTAAAAGACAGGAATCTAAGTTACAAAATAATTTTATTTATATATTTATTTTTATTTAATCAATTAAATCATAAAAATAAAATACAACAAAGAAAACCTGTTCAGGTGACAACTGAAATTACAAACAAAAAAAAGCAGAAAGAAGTATAAACTTGTATTATCTGCCCAATTTTTCAATAAATATTATTTATTCAACAAAAAATAATTAAAACCATATAAAATTACAAACATACCATGTTAACCAATACACACTATAAATCAGCCTATCCACTGTCGTATCAACTCATCATAACGACCTTCAAGTTGATCTTAAATACAGAATAAGTTTCTAATTGCTTTAACTCACTGATCAGCTTGTTCTACAAATCAACACCTTTAATGGAAATACATCTTTCCTGTTCTATACCTGGATAAAAAGAAATCTTTTCGTTGTGATCTGTAAGAAAATCTATTTTAAATATTGTTTTGTAGAATTTTTTTAATGTTCCAAATAAATACAGTTCAAAATATTATACCCAATCAATTCATTACGTTTACAATTATTTAACAGTATAAATATTGGATTTGAGTGATCTCTGTATCCACTTCCTCCTACAACTTGTATGGCTCTGTTCTGCGAAAAGAGAGGTTTTGAATGTGATCCATAAGCGTTACCTCACACCCCCACACAAAATGTCAGATAAGATACAATTAGTGAGTTATACAGAATGTAACACGCTTCTTTTTTCTTTTTATCTTGCTTAAAACAGCAATAGTTTTAGATATTTAAAGTTTTATATGATCTAGGAGGTTTCAATGTGAATTGTTGATCAATGAGAATACCAAGAAACCTGTTTTTGTTTTTTGTATGCCAATATTATATTATATATTATTTATATTATATTATTATGCACCTGGAAATTGTATGTAAGTGTTAATAATCTTCCATTTATTTACATTGCCTTACATTTACGAATTTAGACACCTGACATGTGCATTTTCTTTGACAGCTATCTTACCAAATAAAAAGCCCATTGAGAAAAATGACTAGAAAAGTGTAATAAAAATATAGGGGACCTTATTAATCTTAAACAAATAGGATACCAAAATCATAAAAACAAAAATCGTTATCATCCTACTTCGCATTTTTCCAAGACAACGAACTTGCTCAAAACATTTGGTCTAAAATGAATTTAAAATGTACATCTTTGGATACATTTCTGAGGAAAAGACAGGACTGTGCCAGAAATGTTGATTTAATAAAGCAGTAGAGAGGGTAACAACAGCAGAAAATCTCACAGCTGACAAACTGAAACACATACATTCAAACACATTTTACTAATATCTGAAAAGTGACACATACTGTAGCTAAATATTATTTCTGCTTCATGTGTCCTTGAGCAGTGGAAATTAGTTGCACACATTACATGAAATCAGACAGGAAAAGAGCAGAAACTAGCCCTTCCTATTGACATTATAACTATAAACATTATTACCCTCATGGTATTTTTGCAGAGGATGAAGTAGAGAAGCCCCACACATCAGACTACTACATGAATAAAAGAAGTAATTCTGTTGGTATTTCCTAACTTACCTGAATTATCCACCTTAGTCATCTCTCTTTCTTCTTTAATCTGTACTCCTGCCCTCACAAGAGCCTGTGCAGAGACATGAAGCTTTCGTTAAAATGCTTAAAATGCTATTTGCTTAATAATTTAAACTGGAATTATTTTATTGTAGCACTCATCTAATCTTCAGACTATAGCCTCATCAGAGAAAGAACTAAGGGGATATTTTTATGAAGGAGTCTACTTTCAAAAAAGATTTTCAATAATTCTAAAAAAATGATCAAATTCATCGACATCCAGAGGTTGAGAGTAAAAGAGTAAAATGTTTGACGCCATAAGCTTTGCACACATTTGTGCAACTTGTATTAGTATTTGTAGCTCATGCTTGATCCTGGGCTGCTACTGAAAGGCATATGTGACAGTGTGGGGTCCTGTCACTATGCCTCCGACTGATGATGTGCCTTGGCTACTTGGCCCAGGGGTATATCCCTTTGGCTGACTGGTCAACGCGTGTGACTTTCACCTGGAATTCTGGGGGTCAAACCCCACCTGGGCCCTCTGTAGAGTGCACCTTGCCACACATAGCTCTGCCTTCAGGCAACAGAGTTATGCTCCTCACCCCCCTTTTACTCTAACATAGTATCAAAGTATTTTGCAGAGCTACTCAGACAAACATTCCACATTTTTCATGCCAGGTCAAATAGGGACCAGATTTACTGTGATAGGAGCAAACACCTGCAAATTGTGCATCTATTCTGTTAATGTGAGACTAAAGGAAGCTCTGAATAGTTTTTTTAATGCCCATCATAGATTGCCTTCAATTTTGAGCAGCACAGAGGAACTGATGAACAGGGCAGCATGCTATTTAGTGCAGAATGCATGTAGATAACTCCTATAACCATAATCCCTATGGAAATGCTAATTGTATTTCCACCTCGACAGTAAAGTTGAAATGGTTCAAGCAGAAAACCTTTAACTAAACAATGTATATTGTTCTGTGGAGAGCATTTAACTCAAAACTAAACTAAAATAAAAAGATTAAGGTATATAATTTAGATGACAGAACTCTAGTCTGGAATGGTCTCTACTTTGAGCAGCTGTTTAACTCCACTACAAATACTTTATTTATTTAGAAATCACTTTATAAAAACCACACTGTGACAAAGTGCAAAAGATTAGACATTCAAAACAACCCCATTCGTTATTCCCTGAAAGTGATTATCCTAAAGGCTGGTTGCTGTGGGGAACATACAGATATTCAACCCATCCAGTCATTCTTTAAGGGAGAGATAAACAAACCATATTTAGAGTTGTGCAATAGTTGAGTAAATACAAACCTCTTTTGCAGCCTTCTCCCAGTCAAGTTTGGATAGAAATATGAGGAAGAAAGTTGACTGCATCAACACACAAACTGTAAGTCCTGTCCAAAACCCTATAGGGAAGGGAAGATAATTGTTTTTTGTGAGCAGAAGTTAAGGTTTACTTTGAATATAAAACACAAAAGCAATTTATTACCTAAAATCCCCAATTTGGCTGCAAACATCAAGGAAACACCAATGGGAAGCCCCATAAAGTAGTGTCCCACCAGGTTACACAGAGCACCTACCATCTGTTTACCAGCTCCTCTGACAACACCCCCAGTAACACCCTAACAGGAGGAAACATTTATTTGGTCAAGTCACATTTTTCACATGCAAATATTATTTCAAAATGTTGCAGAGAAGCTGTGACTTACGGCAACAGCATCACACAAATGTGTAAAGCAGAAAACGACCATGACTTCAGCAACCCTCCGTAAAATGTCTCTACAGGAAAAGAAAACAAGCATACTGACACTCTGCACATCTATTTTGTTTTGTGTGTTTCCTGTTTGTTATGGCTCTGGGAATAGATGTCCCAGAGCTATATGGTGGCCCAACAGTTTTGCTTTCACAAGCAGACAGTTATGATTCTGTCATAGGGTTCCACTTGTATATGAAACTTTACTGAAAATTACTTAGGGTGTAAAATCATATACACCACACATGGAGACGGAAAGGTAGGTAGGCAGAAGCCAAAATCTATGGTGATAATACAATATTATTCAGGGTTGTATAAGACTCTACCTGCAGCTCAGTATTTAGTATTAGAGTGTATCTGTGAACACCTGGAATCAAATTCCCATGTTGTGTATGCATGGGCATGCTCGTGTATAAAGAATTTACAAAGCTTCTTCAGAAGAGCAATGTGCTCAATAGCAGGTGTGAGCAGCCCCAGACTAGCCCTACAGGGCCTAGGAAGGACAAGAGGCGACGCAAGCCCCTGAAATCCAAAGTCACCCCAGGCCCTTGGATACAAGGAGGGCAGAAGCAGGGAGGGCCACACCCACCAGTGAGGGATACTGGACAACCTCACATCCATCCAGTCACATTCACACAATCCCACCCTTACACCCATATGGACATATATAGCACTTAACTGAGACGCACACAGTAGCAGACACTAAAAAGGTTCTCACATTCCTCATTCATACACTATCCTCCTGGGTCTAGAGGCCAAAAACCTATGAGGAAGAGGCTCACAGACCCAGGAGGAGGTCCCTAGAACCCCAGTGAAGGAAAGGGGCAGGCAAAAAAGAGGGGCTGGGACAAGGCGCCAGCAAAGGGTAGGAAAGTGCCAGGCAGCCCCTCCATGGCATCCCTCTTTAAAACAATGACTGACACAGTTGTTTCAGATCTTTACTTACTCATCTGAGGTGAAAATGTATCCAATGACATCTTTGCAGGTCACAAGTGTTGCAGAAACAATGCATGCGATTATAACTGAAAATAATCAAATAGAGAAAAAAGGACAACCCGTTGTAAAATAAAATATCTGAAAAAAATAGCCAGTGAAAACTACTTAGTGAGATGATTTGAAATTTCATTAGAATTCAAAGGTAGTTTAGTATTCTTAAAGGGAAATTAAATACTAAGGGTTGAATGAATGAATGAATGAATAAGTTTACTGTGTCATGATGATTTTTTATGCACAGTTCAAGCAACAGCTGCATTTGTAAATTTGTAAGAAAAAAACATTAAAGCAAAAGGGTTTTTTAAAACCTGAACTAACTTCTTAATAATTTCAAGATTTAAAAGCTATTTTTAATAATGACAATTACTGAAAAGAAAAATACCAAAGTGCTTGGAGCCTAAACTAATTCACACAGTTGAGTGTTAAAAAATTAGTTCTTTCCAGCAGAAACTGTTTGCAGGAAGCACTTTCCTTGGACCATTGTTTTACCCAGTTATTTCCACTGCAGGGGCCAAGGTCAAATCCGACCACCAGGGTGGGAATCTACCTCAGAAATCCGCTTGGGAGGTATTTATTGCATTACACTTTCACTGGTTGAAAAATCCCAGTTTTCTTTTATTCAACTCAGAATTTAAAACACATGAGAATTAGTTACAATATCAGTTTTTTACTCAAATAAATCAATAACTTCAAATAGCTTATCTCAAGCAGTGCAACTAAATTAATAACATTTAGCTTAAAGATGTTAGTGAAGGCTGAAAAAGTAAAGCATTTGTCAGAGCCATTAACTCCTTTAATTAAATGAGGGGTACTAGTTTTGTCCACCTGTTTGTTTGAGAGGTGAAAGTAAAATGAGTGTGTTGCTCTTACTTGCACAGATAATGGGGACTTTGCAGGACAGCTTGGCCTGCTCGATTTTGCCTGCACCCAGAGCGTTCCCAACACGAACACTGGCAGCAGCAGAAAATCCTAAAGGAAACTTTCAGAAAACAAGATCTAAGCTCCATTTGACAAAACTATAATGAGAGAAGCTTAAAAAGAATCAAGGAACAATCTGGGAAGAGTTACCATGTAAGCAACAACAGCCAGTTCATAGATGATGGAATTTGCGCCCAGCTCAGACTCACTGATCACTCCTGCCAAGAATCCTCCAACTTCGAACAACCACCACTCTAGACAGAGCATGAGCATGCTGGGGATAGCCAGTTTGACGAAAGATCCCCACTCCTGGAGGCAGTCCAGAGACCAACCTGGATGTCAGAACCTTTCATTTATATCTTAAAAAAAGACTAATCCAGTAATTAATACCACCTGGTAAAGACTCTTTATACTTTTCACTCATATCAAAGATACATGGCTTACAAAATCTGTTCAGATAATAATCTGAAAAACATGGCATTGCAAATCAACCCCCTCTACAGTTATCCTCATCAAAATATTCCAGATAACCACTGGCCTTCAAACGTCACATTTTTTGTTAAATTAGTCAACATGTAATTTAATGTCTCATAAAAAATACAGCTACTGTATCAACGGTGTATACCACACATGGTATTTATCGGGTTTGGAAAGTTAAATTGAAGAAAGCCATTTCTGGGAGAGAGAACATTTTTTTGCCCTCAAATTATTCAAATCTAGTGGACACAGCAAACATGTAAAGGAAGGAGATAAGACCAAAATGTTATTTTTGCACTTTCTAAAAAAATTACAAGGTGTAACCAGCATATCGTCAGTGTGAAGCATGGTGGTGGTAGCATAATGCTGTAAGGATGATGTTCTTCACAGGGGAAAGAGAAAGGTAGGAAAAAGATTCATGGGAGGAAACCTGCAGCAAGGGACTTGATACAATGCTGTTCACAGATGCTCCTGAGCTTTCGTTAAAAAAATATAGTCATCATACCCCTAAGTTATGTGCAGTATATATGCGTTAAAAGAAAATGATCCCCCAAAAAGCTGGTCAGAAGCAATAATAACGGTAAAGCATAAAGAGGGGAAAAACCCCAAAGAATATGCCTCCTACCATCCCATAAGTCTTTTAGGAAACAATTTAAAAATTCTTGGCTCAATTCTAGCCAATAGGATGCAAAGATACTTAAAGAAAATAATAAAACCTGACCAAACTGGATTTATAACTACACAACAAGGATCCAACAACATTAGAAGAGCGCTAAATATTCAGTCAATTGCTAAGAAAGATTGCCAACCCTCAATGCTCCTTGCATTGCAGAGAAAGCATTTGATCGGGTGGACTGGGACTATCTTAATTAAAATTGAAGAAGATTGGATTTAATAACACTTTTATAAAGTGGATTTCAATCCTTAACCAAAATCCAAACTCGAGGGTAAATGGTAAATGGCTACTGTTCTGAATTTTTCAACATAAAAAGGGGGGTGAGACAGGGGGGTGAGGCCCAGTCTCGCCTATTTTTTTTGCCATAAGTATAGAGCCGTTAGCAGAACTGATTAGAACAAACAAACACATAGAAGGAATAATAGATGAGGGAGGTACAGAACATAAGATTTCTTTATTTGCAGATGATATCCTCCTATACTTAAAAAAAACTATCTAGTACAATACCTCCCATTATGAAATGCTTACACAAATTTGGCCACATCTCAGGCTATAAAGTCAATGAAATTAAATCAGAAGCAATGATGATGTCAGGACTCAGGCCAGAGCATCTGGAGAAGGAAGTAAAGTTTAAATGGCCAAAAGCAGGCCTTAAATACCAAGGAGTCATTCTGACCAATAATTTCTCCCAGTTATATAACGCTAATTACAACAAAATTAAAAAAAGATTTGGAAAGATGGCAGATTCTCCCATTATCTTTAGTTGGCAGAGTGGAAACAATTAGGATGAATGTGCTACCATGGCTTCTCTTCCTCTTTCATTCCCTTCCGGTCATGGTTCCCAACACCACGTTCAGACTGTTGGACAGACTTATATCAAGATTGATTTGGCAAAACAAACGACCAAGAGTAAGACTTAAGGTTATGTGCTCTTTAAAGAATGTGGGAGGCCTGGCACTTCCACATCTTGAAAGCTATTATTGGGCAGCACAGCTAAAGGCACTTGTTACATGGATTAGGTTGGATTTGGATGCAAAATGGGTACAACTGGAACAGGGTTCAGTAGTAGGGGGCATCTCGATAACAGATTTACCCTTCTTAAGTAGAATTCAGTGGCGAAAACTTAAGATCCAAAATGAGTGGGTGGCGTTTACTTTGAGAGTGTGGGATAAAGTTCGGAGGAAATTAAAGTTACCACTCTCTCTATGACGAGCAGCTAGAATAAATGTTATAGTCCACTTTAAACCTAACTAGCTTGATGGGGCATTTGGTGAATGGGCAGATAAAGGTTTAATAACTATAAACCAACTATTTACAGGAACAACTTTAAAAGCCTTCTCGCAACTACAAAATGTACAAAGTTGGATAATACGAATGAGATTTTTTAGGACGCCGATAGTAGTGGCCAGCTATGACAGTAAGACCAGTGACCTCTGCCGGAGGAAGTGCGGTCAGATAGGAGATTTTGCCCACATATTTTGGGATTGCCCGAGGGTCAAAGGCTATTGGGGGATGATAAAAAGGGAAATAGGAAAAATACTAAACCTGAATATTACCTTGGAAATCCATAGAGTGGTTCTAGAGGATTTTAATCCTCTGACGGAAGATACCAATACAAAATATAAGCTGCGAGCCCTTGTGTTGATTGCTCACAAAGTGATCACTGCGAACTGGCTGAAACCACATCCACCTACCCTAGAACAATGGGTTCAGAGACTGAGGACTGTCAACCTGATGGAATAACTAACAGCAACCTTGAGGTTGCGGAAAGACACTTATAATAAAAGATGGTCTTCTGTAAATCTATACCTGGGGCAACAGACCTGATTTTCTGTGATAATGTAAGGAGGGAGGGGGAAAGGGGAGTTCTGGACTATGTATGTTTGAAAGTTGTATTTGTAATTATGTTGCAATGTTAAAAAATACGAATGTGGACTATGTCAAGGAATTGTTTGAATAAAAGTTAAAAAAAATATATATATATATAGTCATCTTTAAAAGAAAGCTGGTTAAGGAAACCCTCAAACTGGCAGTTGTGATTGCAGCAAAATGGATTTCTAGTAAAACACACAATTTAGATTTTAAGAATTTCACTAGAGCCTTCCTTCTTTTATAGAACTTCAAACTGCTCAGTGTTTTTCACATAAGATCGCAATAAAAATACAGTGGAAGTAACAACATGCGAAAGTGTGGACAATGTAAAATCATGTAATTGAGACTGTTTTGGTAAATATGGTCTAGCTAAATGATTAAATTAAAGGTTTCTGACCATCTTCCACAAGTTTATAATCTCAGACAGTAAAATCTAGATTAGCTATAAGAAACAAAAACATGAATACCCTATTGGTGTGCAGCCCCCGTAACAATTAACTATGACTAATTAAAAGAAATATAAATCTGCAGGTTAAGTGAAAACAAAAACTACCCTCAGGAAGTAATTCTGCCATCGATTAAGTTTTCAAAAAAATTAATGTTACATTACATTGCAAGTATCTAATCTATACTGCGTTACAACTACAGATTGATTTATTCGACTAACCACCACCAAGTGGTGTCAGGTCAAAAGCAAAAGCCATAACACAAAAGCCCTAACACAAAAACAAAAGCTGCAACGTAAATGCAAAACAAAGACACAAAAACAAGGAGCAACAACATAAATAAAAAAGCCACAGCACAGTAACAAAAGTTGGAACAGAAATAAAAAAGCCACAACACAAAAACTGCAACAGATATAATGAAGCAACAACACAAAAACAAAGGCCACAATGAGAATAAAAGAAAGCCACAACAGAAACAAAACAGCCACAACACAAAAACCACAACAAACATAAAAAGGCACAACACAAAAACAAAAGATGCAACAGAAATAAAAAGTAATTCCAAAACAAAAGCAACATCACCAAAACAAAAGCAACAACACAAAAACAAAAGCCACAAAGGAAGTCACACAACTTGCAAGAGAAGTAACAGTGCGAGCTGCTCATCTTGTAATTAAGGATCCGAAGATCCTACGTATTAACAGCGCTACTGGCCATGTAGGTGAAAGTGATCAATTGTCCGAATCTATATATGCGCTGTTTGTCTCCAAACCTGACTGTTGACGATTATACTGAATGGAGCTGTTGACTGCCCCAAGATGGTGTCACTGCGTCTCACCAGTGGTCGGGACCACTGATTCAGACACCTGAGCGGGACGGGCCATTTGTTACGTGGCAAGTGACGCTACGAATAGGTAGGATCTTTGGATCCTTAAGTACAAGATGAGCAGCAGGCACTGTTAGTTCTGTTGCAGGTTGTGTGACTTCCTCTGTGGCTTTTGTATTTCCATTGTGACTTATGTTTTTGTGTTGCCGCTTTTGTGTTGTGGCTTTTTTATTGCTGTTGTAGCTTTTTTTCTGTTGTGGCTTGTCATTTTTGTGTTGTGGCTCTTGTGTTTCCATTGCCACTTTAGTTTTTTGCGTTGCGGCCTTTGTTTTGTTTCTGTATCTTGGCCACCATAAACAACGCATTTAATGAAGGAGAACTACCGCTTTTATAGACCACAAAATGGAAAGATTGAACCTGCTGTTATTAAGACCTTCTGGATGAAAAATTAACAAACTGACCTCCCCATGTAGCCTTATGGAGACCCCTCAGGCAGATGTAGGCGTATAAGACCACAGCTAGTACATACTGGGAGATAGCATTGGCTGCTGCAGACCCCCTGGGAGAAAGATTGTAAAGTAAAAGGGTGATAAGAAAACTAGTTTGATCCAAACCATTGGAAACTTTTCAGACTATTGAAAAAAAAGTTGTTGCTCGGTGTTAAAAATACATGAGATGCAATCACTGATGGTGATCATGTTTTCTATTCTGTAAAACTAATTGTTTTTTAGCAATCATGGTGAACTTACGCAACACCCAGATCCAGAGGGAACAGGAATATATAGTTAATTAAAGTGTTCAGGACATTTCCGATTGCTCCAGTTACAACCTGAGGCCATATGATGCCCTGTGGAAACAATAACCTATAATTAGATATACCTGTATTAAACAGAAACATATTTTTTTTATAACCTTAAGAATTTGTTGGTTTCCGATAACTGTACCTGGTTTTGGAGATACCTCCCCTGCAGCTGGTACATAAAGGCAGCCTGAAAAAAGTAAAACACTGCATCATTAAAGTCACTATGACAGATAAACACTAAAAATATTTAAATTACCAATTAAACCATTTCTTGCATCAGGGATAGGTTTGGCATTTCATGCTTATATAGAAATCATCTTTACTTTCCTTTCTTCTTTTGAATTTTACTGTTAATAAAAAGTTCAAAGAACGTAGACAAACACTAAACGATATTAAAGCTTTCAAATGTAAAATTTAGAGCTGAAAGCATTGCCTTTCTAGACCTAATTTATTTCAGAAAGCAAAAAAAAAATGGGCAAATATTTCAAGTTTCTTAAAAACAAAGCATCTATTGGGGGAAAGGAAACAACTGGATACTGGAACTCACTGGTAAAGCAGGCATGAATATGTTCACATACAGCTGGGAGAGTCTTCATGTAGAGAAAAGAGCAGAACAGAGGAGTGAGATAAATGTATGAAATGTTTTCACATTAAAAGATGTTCTATGACAAGGAGACACAAAATGTTTTTAAAGACATATAACTAAACCACTGATAAATCTCTGTATTATAGAGAATGTTAATAACAACTTAATTATAGTAATTCAGTTGAATGAGTCAAACTCATAAACTTTCAATAAAATCAAACTGGTTTATTCCATTTCATCATTTCAGCTTGTTTTGATTATCATTGCCTAGAGACCAATGAAAAACTAAAATGTACCTCCTCAGAAATGCATAACATAAAAAAGCACACAGTCACTGACTGACCTTCCATAATTAGGATAGGCCATGAAATGTCATTGCTACAAATTGGATGATTACAGAGTTCTGCATGCAAAAAAATTAATCAAAAGTTCAGTGGAAGAAAACGTCACTGAAAATGTCTCAAGCAGTAAAGGATAACGACTCTAAAATATTTGCTATGGGATATTTATCTTGTTCATCTCTATGTTTAAAGCTGTTGATGGACTGGTGACCCAACAATTAAGGTTCCTATTTTTAGTGGCACATCCATATTCTAGAAATTTAAATATATCATAATTCAAATCTATCAGATTTCCCCAGTTACTGTACAAGACTTGCATTTCCATCCTCAATCAAAGCCGTAGAAGAACTGAAAGTATTGCATTGTCTGCTGGGTAAATTCATTTGGAACTGTGTAAATTTTTTTATTACTACAGTTTTGCATGTTTATTTGTAATTTATTTGGGAGGTAAAACAAAATCAATGGATAGAAAATGTCTCAATTAAACAAGACACTAAATCATGTTAGTGGCTATGACAGTTCAGGTCCAGAACCTAATGGGAATTGTGTATTAAGTCATAAATCTTTGGGGGGTTTTTCGCCAGCAGGCATCAAAAACAATCATAGAACAACAGATTTGTTTTATGTTGCAAAATATATTATGCAAACTGTATAGAATGGTAATGAATGACCAAGATGACAAACAGAAAAGGTCAAACAGAACAACAGCAGTAGTAGATTAAAGGATTTCTTTGTGACACAGCATGCCTTGCTGCTGAGAGCTGACCTGGCAACCTCTGGACTTTGTTTGACAGCCAGCAGGAGAGGCTCAGTGTTGATGAGGACAGCCCAGCAGGGAAAGCAGGCCAGCAGTAGAATCAGAACCCCTCTTTGCAGAATCACACCAACACGCTTCAGGTTACCGCTCCCATAGGTCTGTGTGAAACAGGCAGACAGACTCTCAGCTAAAACATCAAGACTGCAGCAACAAGGAAAGGTTTGAGATATTCAGGAAAGCTAACTTAATCCAAAAGCTCACTGCTGAGCTGTTTAAAGTGCATCCCTAGATAACCTGGGAACCAAGCTGCAACTGCTGGGAATGACTGGGTTACATAAATAAAGTGAAAGAACAACCTCCGCTGAGGACAGTACCTGGGATATGAGCGTATCGCAGGTTAATGACAAACCAGTGCCAATGGAAATACCAGTGACGTTAACCACCTGCAGTAAAACCAAAGGATACATGAAAAAAGGCAGAATACACTCATTGTGAGCTTAGAAGGATAGATGAAACCATGACAAATCAGACAAAATAAAAGCAGGTTTACAACAAGGGTCCTCACCGCAATGGACAATGAAACCCCAGCTAGTTCAGTTTTTCCCAGGTGGCCACAGAACACCATGCTGACAAAACTGATCATAAAGATCATCAGCTGGGAAATGACCTGAAATATGAGAATACAGAAAGTCATATTATCAACAAAACCTGTGTTTGCCAAATAAATGAAAAGAAAAATGACCCAAAGATTTAGTTTAACTTAAACTACAGGTTGATTTGGGTCATTGTTTTGAATCATTTAAACCAAACACGTTTTTGTTTCATTTTTAGTTGAATAGATTTCACTTTTTCTTTAATAAATGTTTGATTTGACACGATTCAACTGTTTCTGCGATAGAACGTACCTTAAATAAAGTCACCTGTTTGTTTGTTTTGTTGTTGTTTTTACATCAACTGATCCACCTCCTCTTATAAAAGATTACAAGTTCCTTCTTTGTTTTAACCTTTTTTAACTGGGTCTATTTTGTTAGGTGATGCTTTTTATCTGTATGGAGTGGGTAAAAAAAAGTGCTCTTTTGTCTTATTTAGACTCACAGAAACAGGTTCACTGCTCAGTCTTTTGTTGCATCATTGCTCAACAGGCAAAAAAAAGAAAGGAACAATAGTTCAAAATGTAAATATAAGGAATAATTGGAAAGCATAAATCACAACTGTAAATGAAGCTGAATTGCAACTTTAAATACACAATACAATAAAAGCTATGTTGACAGCAGACTAAACAGAACCATTAACATCTAAACTGTTTTGCTTATTGCTATGTTACAAACACAAACTCTAATTAGGTTGTCAGATAAATAAAAAAAGACCAAAACAAATTACTAAATAAATTGGGAAATTTAACCATTACCATTTACAAGATTTTTAAATTGTTTCCATAAATGAAAAAAACTGTAAAGTGTGGCTTTCCTCAAATTTAGACTTTGTACCCTAATAAGTTATGAAGCAGAGAACAAAGATATTTGGAAGGTGTTTTGGTCAAAGGAGACCAACAGTTTGACATTATTGGTCACATTCAAAGTGTATATGGGGTGGAAAACACAACACTTAACAGGCCACATCTCCCCTGATGTAAATTTTGTTGGCAGCATCATGCTGTGGGATGCCTCCACCATCCAGAGGCCCTTTAGGGCCGGTGTCCTGCACCTTTTAGATGTGTCGCTGCTTTAACACACCTGAGTCAAATAATCAGGTAATTAGCAGGACTCTAGAGAACTTGGCTGCACACTGAGGAAATAATTGAACATGGTGTTCAGGTGTGGAAGTAGAGATGCATCTAAAATGTGCAGGACAACGGACCTCAAGGACCAGATTTGAGGAAGCCTGATCTAGAGTAAACAGCACACATGTAAGAAGGTTCTCTTGTAAGTTGCTGAATACTTTTTTTTAACCCAATGTGCAGAATATAGAAAACTAGCATACACAAAACTAAAGAGACCCCCAAACATGACTGTAAAAATGTATATAGTAAAAAATGTATATAGTTTTTAGTTTGCACGGTTTTAGCGACTAAGATAAGAGTCCTGCAGCGGGTCAGGTACCCGGCGGGTATAGGTTGAAAATAAAACGGCATTATTTTGCAGGAAGGGGCAGAGCTTTAGAAAACGAAAACGTAGACTGGTTTACTAAAATAGTTATGACATGAATAAACGTTAATTTATCATTTATTTACTCTACATCTTAATGAGCAATTTTGTTCAATTAATAACCACTATTTCTTAAGCAGACAATGAAGCAGCCTGCACTGGATGGATGGCAATAAACAGGATAAAACAAAAATATTCTCTGTGTATCAGCTGAAAATTGATAGCACTAAAAACATATCATCATTAAATTGGCTACAACTATTAATTATGTAGCATGTATGACACATGAAATAAAGAACCCTTAATATATCCAACATCCTGCTGTTAAATGCATCTGATTGGTAAAAACAATGTAAAAACATGTACAACACTAATAAAGAAAATTATAGTGTGATCTCGGTCTTAAGGCAAATATTCAATGTACACAGTTTATAAGCATGTGAAGACAGAATCAATGAGTCTCACCACTGGTCCCGCCAGTTTAAACAGCTGTACCAGCTCATCTCGGTAATCCTGCGGTAGGGAGCACCTTGTTCTCCTGAGACAGGAGCCCCAGCCTTCAGTGGCGTCTGCTTCAGCTGCTTTCAGGTCAACCTTCACCCCCTCAGTGTGTGTCACCGATGCTTTGTTCACACCGTCCATAGCTGACCTGCTTTCAGCCAAAGCTCTGACTCAGGGCTGACTCCTGTCTTGTGCAGATTGGTGGTAAGACAGAAACCACTGAAACGTGAGCGGGATGTTATGCCAGAGGAGGGTCTCAGGAAGGGCTGGACCTGTGCTGTGAGTGGAGGACCGTCTGTGGAGCCAGCCACCCCCCCACATGTTGAATACAAGAGCGCAGGACGGGGACAAGTACATTTTTTAATTCTGCTTGTGGCAAAGAAAAAAAAAAATAAGAAAGAAAAGGGAGAAAAAACTTTGAAAAAAAAAACCCCATTACAACTGCCTTGAATTGAGTCAGATCATTTGACCATTACGTTATAAAAGACTTAATTTAAAGAAAAATTTTGATTGCAGCAAATGTTAGTTCAGAAGATATCCAGCTTGTTCCTCCCTGCATAGTATCCTAGTGTCACCACCCTGATCATCTGATCCCTCAGTGGTGCCAAGGGCAAGATAGAAGGCCTTTTCACATACAGCAACTTCTTTCACTACTTTCACTACCATCTTTCAGCATAGAGAAAGTAGCCTCATAGTTTGCTTTGTTAATTCAGGAAAAAAAAATCAAACTCATTGTTAGAATTAATAGAGAATATGGAAAGTTATACCTAAATTTGAAAGTAAAATTCAGTCAGCCACTGCTGACTAGAATTCAATTCAATTCAAAAAGTATTTATCAATCCCACAAGGTAATTGAATTTTAACTCAAGTGGCTTTCCTCTACGTGTTTTTGCAGATATTATTGTCTGTAGGCAGTAAGGATGTCTTGTAACATTCTATCTGACAATGGAGCTTGTTGAGCTTCTTATAGGCATTTGCTCTGATGCTGTTACTCCAACAGATGATGGAGGAAGCAATCCTACTCTTCACAACAGACTAATCAAAAATATGCAGCATCTAGCTGGAAACACTGAAGGACCTAAACTTAAGAAGTAGTTTGCTTTGTCCCTTTTTGTCGATGGCTACACACAGTTGTCTCCAGTCCAGTCTGTTGTCCAGGTGAACACCAAGGTATCTATACTCCACAACCTCCACTTCTTCTGTTATACAAAAGTAGCGTTTGACTGGTTCCTGTTTCTCTTGAAATCTAAAATCTTCCCTTTTGTTTTGTTCACATTCAGGATGAGATGATTAGTTTCACACCATGCCACAAAGCAGTCTCTGTACTCAGCATGTTCATCTCTGATATGAAAAATAAAAATTTACATACTCCCTTACTTCTTGCCCACTGAGCTTATGATTGATCCACTTGGACCATCTGTTCTGAAGAAATCCCAATAAAGTTTAAAACCTGTTAAAATCCACCGGGTTGCCGGTGTTATGCCAAGAAACACATGCCTACCAAGAATTACATCCCCTGTTGCGGGAGCGTGCATTTCTCTAAACTCTCGCATGAAATATAACCGAAGAGAAAACTTTTTAAGATATTCAGAACATTATCACGTTTCTTGAACACGTAGACCTAAAACGGTGGACTTTATTTCAAGGATTTATTGAAATAATTACAGTTTTACAGCTCTATTGAGACATATGAGTCGAACGTTTTTCAGTCAGTGTCTGAGGAAAATATTCTCCGCGAATGGCTTGAAATCCCCCGATTTTTCTTTTAACACCATGATAGCTTGAAGCATAACAAAACAGAGGCCCATTGTGTTGAACACATTTTATATCATCCTTAACCATCTAGTCTATTCATGTAGAGGGATGCACTTTATTTTCTGCCTCCCTGCCAACATCTGTGTCCCCGTCTATTGCCCTGTTGACATGAAACTTGCAATAGCGATCACAAAGAAATAACTTTTTCTACTTAATCACACTTATTCTATGAACTGCTGGTGTGAGTTTCCCGCCGGTAGGATAATACTTGGGGAAAATGGGAAGGGGATGCAAATATCAGCAAATATTGCTTTGCCAAAAAATGCACCCCCCTCCAAACTTGAAGAAATAGAGTTAAGAGTAAAATAACCTTTTCTACATAATTTTACTTATCCTCTTAACTACTGGTATCTTTTTCGTATAAATAGGATAATAATTGGGGGAAATAGGCAGGGGATGCAAATATTGGCAGACTATTAATATTAATATTGTCGAAAAATGCATCTTTTGCTAACACAGAGAAATACACAATTACAAGTGAAATAACTTTGTCTACATATTCACACTTGTTCTATGAACCACTGGTTTATATCAACAGAATAATATTTAGGGGAAATGTAACATATAACAACTGATCTATATGGGGGGCGGGGGCAACCACCCCCCTGAACTTGACCCCTCCAGGCCACTGTGTTCCCCAATGACAATATTTGTAGGAAACGAACACATCTAGTACATCTGTTTCAGATATTACTGAGAAGAGAATTAATTATCGTCTATATTCAGTTTACTGTACTGTAAGAACACGCAAGAAAAAAGAAAAAAACAATGCCAATTATACAGTTCAATGACCATAGATACATCACATGTACCGTTAGTAGCAGGGGTTTAAAACTATCATAGCAAACTGAACTGTTTTTTTTTTTATAATATGATGAGCAGGCAATATTTCTTGTAAAGAAAAAAAACGTAATTAGCAGAAATACCTAAAGACAAAGATTTTTAAAGTGTAACAAAGCAACTGAGCTGAAATGTACTTAATTAGATGTGAGCATCAACATTCATAATGTCATCTTGGACAAATCCTACTTTTGTTTGTGAATGGCATCTTGAAGCGCTCGCAAAGCTATCACCCTTAATAGACTGTATCGCCAAAGGTGTTAGCTTACCCTTCTAAAATATCAAACTCAGGTGTTCTGATTACAATCATGGCCACAGCTGTAGGTGCATTTAGCACTAGGCATTCATATTGTTTTAAATGCAGATGTTTCACTTTTGGCTACCAGTGGTAAATAGCAAGTTATTTAAATATTATGTTGTCTTCAGATTAGCTCAAGAACAGTGCAGCTTCATGGTTTGGGTTTCTTTGACTGAATGGTTACATTCAAGCCGTTTGCATTTTCTCTCTTTCTTCATTGTTTTAATTCTCTAGCATATTTTACTGTGGCCTCTTAAATAGAAATTGGAGTTTTTGAAAATGCTCACATCCAACCAAAGCAAAGCTTTAGTCTAATGGATCAATTGTATTCATTGTTTAGGAAGATAAAATGTCCTGCACCCACGTGTTCGGTTGTTTGGACATCTTGGTGCAGAGGACAATAATTCATAACCAGCACAAGTTTAATGTTTAATTTCCTCTCAGACAGGTGTGTCAGTCCCCTTGTTAACTGTCTTCAATCAGTTTCAACCTTTTTGAACTTTAGGCACTCAAGATTGGTCTAAGAAACAGGAAATGGATCATATAATGAAAATATAAAAATGGTTATTTGTGCTTGTTTATTTCTAGATAACCGCACATATAGTATTCATGCATTCAATGGTTGAGGCAAAGTCTAGACCCGAATCCAACTGGGAGTATGTAACTGAAAATTACAGCTCAATATAAACAGTGTTCATTCAGTTTGACTGAACTGGATTTACTCTTAAAGATTAATGAGACCGAATAGTTCATCAAAGATCTGCAAAGCTGGTAGAGACAAGCCCTGAATGACTTGAAGGTGTTAATGTGGAGAAGGAATCTTCTATGAAATACCGACCTAATGGGGATGAATAAAACACTTTGTTTAAAACCATGAATCGTTTTCCTTCCATTTATCAGTAAATCTTTACTAGGTTTGATGCATCTTGAAGTCTGAATGAAAAAGATTAAGGCTTTGCAATGTGACAAAACTAAACAAGTTCCAAAGCCCTACTCATTTTCCCCTAAGCTTTTTCAGATACTTATTTAATGAATGTCATGTTTTTTGTGATGGTAATAAGATTTAACACTGAAGAGTTCTTGGAAATATGTTGCAGGAAACCTGAACCTAGACCTTACATTAAAATTATCTGTAAAGTTAAATAATAAAAGAAGACAAAAATCACAGTTAGCACAGTTAGGAACCAATACTCTTCCTCTGGCAGTTGAAATGGGCAGATTCAAAGCGTTCTTGATACAAAGTACTAAAATATAAACATAGTATTCTAATTACTTTATGTTGGTTGTTAGTTTTGTAATAAATCTTCTCCACTAAGAATTTCTGTAGCTAAAACCAAACACTAACAAATACAGATCTGATTAAAATTTGGTGACTTTGCTGACACAGTATTATCATTGGCATAAAACTCATAAGCATTTCTTCTACAAGACTCTGAATGATCCTCCTGAAAGGAACACAGAGACAAACCCTTCTGGACAGTAAGAACTATTGTAAATCATTCTCTGGGTGAGACATTAAATACTGCAGGATTATTCAGTTGTTTTTTTGACGAAGCAACCTGTTAAATAATTTCAAGCTATCTTATATAAGCTGACACTGACTTTGGAGAAGAAATGTGTAGTTGTTTTTAGCACTAATACACTAATGGACCAACTTTTCTTAAAAAAAATATTTCAGTACACACTAACTCTGTCACCAGCAGACAGCTTTTTAAATAATAACTGAAGCTCATTAAACAGTTACTGTTTAGCGTTTGTGAATCAGCATTTTAGTTAATAAATGATCGTCTGATGTCTGAATGCAAATGTTATGACGCACGCAAGCAACCAAAAGGTGCATAAAAACGCAGGAATTAAAAAAAAAAAAAAAGTTACTGTGTTATGAATTTAACTTACTGATGTGACGTAATAATGTATCCAGTTATGTTTCTGGAGATTTTGATGCAAAATACACAACTAAGACTCTGGAAAAAGACTAATCAGTTTCCTTTTGAAAGCTATATACATATTCTTTTTTTAATGTTTTTTTTTTTTTTTTTGCTAATGTCAGAGTCAATAAGAGAAATTTTGAGTCTGAGCCTTTTACCAATATCCACAAAAGAAATAATTTTTAAAACTAACTATTTTTCTAATTACAAGCTAAACAATAATTTCAGTAGCCTTTCTGTAAAAAGTTTGTCTTTTATCATTATGTAGCCTATATTCTTTGTGTTGCATTTCATATACTCTTGCGAAGAATGAAGACCTTTCTTTAAGATTAAAGTAGATCAATTCTTAGATGCAAGTCACCCGATAAATTAATCCTTCTGTTACAGGATTTATTCCTATTTTTGGTGATTACCTTCCAAATAATCACTAAATACAAAACATGTCAAACACAAAACTAATGTAGTTTTAGTGTATACAGCACTACACAGATTAAAAATCTACACAAAAATAGTCTAAGCTGTAGCTAAGCACTTGCCTTTTTTTTAAACTGTTGGACTCTCAACAGTTTAAAAAAAATGCAAAAGAAAAGAAAAACAACCCAAAAAGATTCTAAAAATCTAAAACTTAACAGGTCCATTCATCTTATTCCGCCATCTACTGGTGACGATTCAGAATACAACCACACTGAAACAAATTCTCGATTTTTCAGTTAAATTCCAAATTAGAAGTACATTTTAAAAGTTGTGTTCTGACCTGAATAAACATGAAATGAATCATTGAAAAATAGCCTTTCATAAAATAGTTTTTAATGGTGGAAGCATTACAAAGCAAGAAGCAGAGATCAACATTCAGTCATTCACAGATTAAATCCCTGATGAAACAACAATGTATTCTATGGCTTATAAGAGCATGCTTTGTGTGCAGAAATAAGGACTTTTAAGCTTCATATCATCACCATAGTGAAAAGAAGACTATTTCTTTGTCTGATGCAAAATAGTAGTGAAGTTCAGGAAAATATATATATATACTCTTCTGCAATCAAATGGGAAAAAAACAGTAAATGTCAGTAAGTAAACCTTTTAAATGGTTTATTTTGTAATAAATAGAACCATTGATTGCATAAAAAGGTCCAACACTGAAGTGGTGGAAGAACTCCTAATAAATATTTTACAAGTTAACATGCAATTCCGGTGTACTTCAAAGCGATTCATTTTAAGAATCATTCCAAGTGAAAATGCTTATTAAACCTCAGGTAATTCAGTGTTTTATAAGATTTTGGTGCCATATGTTATCAGGTTTTGATGAGTTATGATAACAGGATCTCAAATTTCAAAGGATTGAGGTGAGGTTTTCAGTGAACTGCCCACATAAGCCAAAAAAAAAGCTCATAATCTTGAAAATTAGGTTAATCTCAGCATCCTGGGGTTATGCTCAGTTTGGGATATATTTGTGGTCGGATTCCACTGTGCCTGAATTGTTGCACTTTGCCATCATCCTCTAAAAGCACTTGGTGTGAGGAAAAAATGGGTGTTCCTGACTGTGCGCTAAGTTCAAACACAGTTGTGTAGTTTTACACTTTCTTAAAAGGGAGGTATGCAACTACTGACTCTTAAAATCTTAAAAAAGCGAAGAAATCATAACATCAACAATAACTGGAGAAATATGTCTTTATAATAGTGCTTTTTACTAAGAAAAATAAATGCCCATCCATATGCATAGGAATGTTAAATCATTTTAACTGCAGGTGCAGAAACAGGAAGTTCAAACATAAAACACAACCACTAATAAAAATCAAGGTATTTCAATATTCCTAAATAACAGAAAATATTTGCGCAAAGTTGCGTCTAACTGAATGCAGCTCATTCAAACCGATCATGTAATGCACATACCTAGCATTCCACTTTTATGTAGGGGAGACTGGGGGGAGTTGCAGTAAGGGATGGCTGCAACCGTCCCCAAGCTGAAAAGGTAATCGAGATCCAGGGAAGCACAGCTGAAGTGCTGGATGTGCAAATCCTGAGTGCAAAAAGATCACACAGCTGCAGGAGATTTTTACACATGAACAACTGTAAGTCTGACATATATTTTAGATTATTTGGAATTCCATTAAAATACATTTACACATTTAAGAAATGTTTAAAAAAAATTAAGTTATTTGTGCTCCTAAAAAACAGTTTTCAAAAACGTTTTTATCCCCAATTCATCACTTTCCTTTGGGATGTTGTGATTATATTAATAAACTGCATTTGCTGTGTAAAATCTTGGATGTTTAATAAAAATAGTCTTTGAAAAGGTTTCAGAATTTAAATATTTCGTTTTGGGATCTTTCTGTATGTGGAATATTAAGAGAGCTCAATTGCGCAGTTTATTTATTTAGGCTTTATAAAAAATATATTTTTTAGTATATGCTTATTGAGATAAAAAATAAAAGTTAATTTGTGATTTTTGACATGTTCCAACAGTCCATTAGAGCTGCTGCAAGCATCCTGGGATGAGTATGGTTACAACAGTTTACTTTTTTTTTCATAATGGGTATAGTGAAAAATCATTCCAATGTAATCATAGTTAAATGATGTGGGGAATTAGCAAACAGAAGTAAGTTTAATTAAAAAAAATTGTTGGTCTAGGCCCAATCTTCTCAGTGTGGTTAAAAGGGAAGAAAATATTGATGCAACTTTCCCCAGTCTCCCTTATATAAAACAGCAAACTTTAAGATTTGACTCCTTTGAATAAAATCTGAGGCTACCTTTTGGTTTTGTAAACAGTAACATTCAAGAAAGTTCCTCCCAGACAGACAGAGCTATATAAAGATACAGTATATTACAGCACGTTGCAAAAGTGTTCACACCCCCTTCAACCTTTTTTACATTTCCCATTAGAACCAGAAACTTTAATGCATTTTATTATGACACACATCACAAAGTTATACTACAGGGCATTGTTAAAATATATTACACATTGCTTTAAAGTATTTCTTAAAAGAACAGAAAAAATGTAGTGTGTCTCATCTCCTTTACCCCTATAAACCAACTGTCTTGAGAAATAAATCAGTTGAATATTTAGAGCTTAAAGCAAAATACTGTGGTGGAAAACTAAAGCTGCTCATCATACTTGTGGCTGTCATTTAAATGAAATATGCATCAACAAAGTATGTACTCGGGGGGTCTAAATATGTGTCAATTTCAAGTTTTGAAAACATATTTTCTTTCCCTGACACATATATTCTCCTTTGTGTTGGTCTATCATAGAAGATCTCACTGAAAACCCATTTGTGCTTGAAACGTGGCAAAATGTGAAAAATACTTTTGCAAGGCACTGTATTCAAGCATAAGTAAACAGCAGATTTCTTCTGGCCTGTGTATTAGTAAATAAAAGACATTTACTCTGTGTATCGCGTGTGTGATCTAAGAATCTCCTGCTTATAAAGTGGTCTGTAAACACTTCTTTCACCGGCATTCTAAGCTGCTTCATACACACAGTAGCAATCCATACAATAAATAAGTCAATAAATAATATACCTGTTAGATAAAGAATACATTCAAGTATATCAGTTCCTACATACCAAAAATCCACAGTTTGTGGTAAGCGTAAATTGTGCAGCATAAAGAAAGTCATCACATGCATTTCCACACATGATCACTGTTAACTGCATCAAACTTGGCTCTGTAATGTAGAGTTTTGACGTGATCCAGCTCATAAAACGACAGCTCTGGGCTGGACATGACACCATATCTGAGGTTGTGGTTCTCTCATAGTGCAGTGAGGGTGCGGAACAGCTGCATGAGGCAGAAGACTGAGGCGGTAAGCGCTGTGCACTGTTTAGCCAACAGCTTGGTGCTCAGGTCCTGGCAACTACGTTTGCTGCTGGCTCGCTCTGCCGCCAAGCAGAAGTCCCTGAATGAGCGGGCAACATCAGCCAGCCCTGCCACTGCCTCTGCGTTCCTTCGATCGCACCTTTCGCAACCAGAGAACCAGAGGCACACGCTAGCTAGCTCTACCAATGTCCGGAAACTGTCGGCCAGGAACTTGAGCATTTCCTCTGGGCTTTGGCCGGTGCCTGCCACTTTCTGGCAACCAGACATGAGGCGTCTGGCCTCCAACTGGAGCACCCTCTTGTTCTCTGTGAAGTGTGCAGGACATGTGTCCCTTGGGTGGCGACCCCCAAGCCCTTCCAGGGATCGGTCGGAGCTGCTGCTACCTTCCAAAATTGACAGGAGCTTATCTACATCTCTGCGAAGAACCTGAAAACCTTCAGGGGGTTCTGGGTAGTGCTGCTGACCCAGATGACTGAGAGTGTCCTTGTGCGCTTCAGACAAATACGAGTTGGAGGTTTCTGAGGGGGGTGAGAGAAGAGGGCTGAGTTCAGAGGTAGAAGTGGATAACAGGAGGGGATTGGGGAATGATGTGGATAAGGTGGAGGAGGTGGAGATGAAGGAGGGAGCAGGTGGAGATGTAATGAGATGAAGACCTCCCCTGGAGCTTCCAGAAATGCTGCTGTTTTGAGAGCGGCAGGAAAACTCATAGACTGTAAGCTCATCATCAAAGCTGTGTTCCCCACTGAAGCAGTTTGTATATGATACTGGACAGCCACAGGCGTCCAGGTTCCCCTGGACGCCCTCTGCTACCGACTCACACCCTGATGCAAACAAAGAGCTGCAACCAAATTCAGCCTTTAGGGGAGCAGCTGAAACAAGGTTGTCTGAAGTACTTTTCTCAGACAGATCCTCACAGATGGTGAACACTTTGCAACTAGTAGAAGATGCTTTTGATGGGTTGGAAATCTGCTCTAAAGGTCTACAAAGACCCATCAAAGGTCTGTCACTACTTGTTCTTCTTACTTTTTGAGACGGAGCATAAAAAGCAAGTTGTGGTCCGTTCAGATTCTGGGTTGTCACCACAATCGGACTCTGGCTGCTGCCTTTACACCCTGGAATGTCTTCATGTAGATTGTTGACCGTTATGTTTAGCTCTGGGGCATCTTTAATGGGTCCAGGCATATCTGCATTCAACCCAGAGTTATCTCTTTGAAAAAGGTTTATAATGGGTATAGGAGGCTCTGTCACCGGTCCTGGTGTGTTGTCATTAGGTGTGGAATAAAGAGTTTGATGATGCTGCTTGGGTTCTGTCTGCACAGGCAGCTGAAAACCTGCTTCTTTGTTCTCAGGTGTCAGAGGAGATCTCTGTGCTGAGGCTGTTTCCACAAAAAACTCCCCATCCAATTCAGATCCAGTCAAAGTTGCATCTGAATCGTCTGACTCGGCTGAATCAGGTGCTAAGCCAGTCTCCAAGTCAAGAGTTTGTGTGATATCATGAGAGCTGTTGGGGGGATGTGCATCGTTCCTGCTGGCTTCCTTTGCTGGACTCTGAGCAGAACTCTCAACCCCTGCTTGACTTAGACTTTCTTGGGAACGTGACAAATAAAGAGGCAAGTTTTGAATCTTCCCCCTTAGCGTTGAGGCTGATAAACGACCCATGATGCTTGGTGAACAAGTCTGGAACATAAAACGAGCTGGAGGTGTTAACTCTTTGGATAGATCGTTTAGAGTGGCAGCTTTTGGTGTCACCATGCTGGGACTTCCTAAACTCTCTGCAGCTGCACCAACCACCAAAGAAGAATCACTTTTTGGCTTTGATGTACTCATGTTTTTTGGCTCTTTTCCTGAGTTAAGAGAGGATATGATGTTTGTTGTGGCTTCAAGTTTAGCTCTGATAGACTTTATAGCTAGAATGTGATCGGTATTAATAGAATGGCCCAGATTTTGGAGAAGCTGCGCATCAATGTGTAATGTGGCTGCAGTTCTCTGCGTTGAACACTCATCCAAGTCATCATTTGCACTTACAGTCCTGTCGTTTCGCTGCTCATCTGAAGTGTAATTTGGGGAAAAACTAGTGTCTGCATCCTCCTCATCCTCAAAAACATTGTCTGAATTAGAGCTTTCTGTAGATTCCTGGATACCAACGAGTTCCTCGTCATTCATGCTTACTAAAGTCTGTTTTATCAACTCTGCAGTGTCACTGTTGCAGCTAATTTGCTCTTTAGAATTTAAAGCAGAAAGTTTGATGGACGTTTCAAAGGTTTTGTAGAGTTCTGCTTCTTTTATCAGAGGCTCACAATCCAGTTTGATTCCAGTGGGAGTTTGAGGAAGAAGCCGTGATGGTGGGGGAGGTGGTGGCGATGTATTCAATGGAGGAAAATACTTATCCACATGTGTGTTTATCTGGGCAGTGGCCGCTTTTTTATTTACTTCTGTTAAACTATTAGGAGTTATGTCCTGTGATAGTTCAGCGCCAACAAGGGGTCTCTTTAAACTGGATAATTTAAACGTTTTCTCTTTCTTCACCTCTTCTTTTCCTTCTTCCTCCATTATATCAGGTAAAAACATATGACCAGTGAATGGTCCATTTCCTGTTAAACCGACAGACTTTTCCTCCTTCGGTTCCCCTCTCTTTTCACTCATCTCTTCCTGATCTTCTCCTTCTTCCTTCCCATCTCCTCTCCGATCTGCACTCTCCTTTCCATCTGGATCGACCCGGCAGCGAACAACAGTGATGGTAGGAGGCACCACCTTCACAAGATCCGTGACTGATTTGGATTCCATCGCATCTGGCTCCATCTCCATTTCCTGTTTCCTTGTTCTTGAAGGGGGCTTTAGATTTCTGTTCTGTTCGGAAACAGAAAAAGAGCCCAGTCCATGTGACTGGAGCTTTGATAGGATGGGTTTGGACTCGAGCTGAGCTGGCTCTCCTTCAGAGTGAGTGAGAGAGGAGACAGTAGGGCTTGGGTTTTCAGTTTGCTCTGAGGGTTCTGGATCTGAAGTCAGTATTGGGTTATCAATTGAATCTGTCAAAATGTTTTTAAGAAACCTGCAAGAGTTCAAATTGGACTCTGAATCCAGATCAGATTCTGGATATGTCACTTGAGAGGTATAATCAGTTTCCATGAAAGAGCGTCGCTTTCGGGACCTTTTCCGGAGGAGCAACATTGTTTCTTTGCCTCCTCTTTCCTCTTCATCTTGCCATTTATCCTTTTCTGCGCCTCCATCTTTGTTAATGTCCATCACAGAGACTCTGATGTCACTCAGACTGACAAAGCTGTTGGAGTTAAGCTTCCTATCCATCTGAATTCCTGAAAGAAACAAAACAATAAAATGGGCAAGGGTGAGAAAAAGCCTTTTATATATCAGTGTGTATGTTTATGAATAACACTGCTGTGCCTTCATGCATTAACAACCTCATGAGTTTCTACATTATTTTACTGTCTGTGCTTTAGTTATAATTTAGTTATAGTTAGCTATAATTTTCAATTATTTGCTTTCCCAAGGAACTTTAAATGCAGTAGTGAGTAAATTAAATTTGGATTTTTATCAGTTTTGATCAAAACTTTATTTACTTACTGAGATGGTTAAATGAAACGGAAATATTAGGAAGCTGCTAATGTTACTAAGGCTACATTTAGATGAATGCACACACTGTAAACAATAATCAAACTCTTGCGTGTACTGTTGCGAGAATTAAAAACAGAAATAAAAGGGGTTGGAGTCAGCTTAATTTAATCTTTGTTTCTCCTGAAAATAATTAAATGTGAATTGAAAGATAATTTAAGAAGGATTATATTTGTAAAATATGAGGTTACAACTTCTTTAGAGTACTGGACTTCTTTAATACCTCAGGATTGAGCAAGACTGATCACAGCCATACAGCAGCTTTTTTATGAAGTGCCTACAGTACAGCACACAGATGTTTTCTATTAATTAGGCTGATATTTGGCATTAGAAATCCTTTTAATTATTTGTACATTACTCTGATTTTCTAAAAAACTAAATTCTGGGTTCATATGAGCTGCAGGCTGTGGGCTGTACCATATGAGAAAGGTGTGCAGTGGCAATATTATGGATACATTCTGCAATGAGGATATCTGTCAGGATCAGCACACATTTTCTTCACTTCTTAGTTTTTAACCCAAACTTCTGGATACCTTTGTCATCTTAGGAGCATGGAAAAAAAAAAGCAGGATCTTCTGCTGGGAAACTTCATCAGGCAGAGTGAAAATAGCTGATTCTGTGATCCAGCGCAAACTCATCATGGACTTATGATTCTTGCATTGTATTAGCCAATAGTTTCACAAGGCGATATTGAAATTAAGATTAAAAGAACAATAGATTATGCATCCCTACTGTAAGATGGATTAATCAAAATAGAGAAAAATAAATGCTTGAACTGTATCACAGAGCAATCTATTTATAAAATTATTTTTGGCATTCTTTTATCATAATTTGTTTTAAACTTTTTTTCTTGAAATTTGCATTCATTTACAGAACATGTGCTTATTTAATACAAAATACTTTGCTTTGAACTTCCTTATTTGATTCCTTTAGTGTATTAAATGTCGGAGCCACCAGATGGCAGCAAAGACATAACCTTGTTTTTCATCAATGTGGATGTGCTCTAAAGCATTTTTGCACTGAAGCTGAATCACCTCTCGGTACGGCCCCCGACGTTGGATCCTCAGGTGATGTGAAGCGATCTCTTGCATCAAAGAACTCATCGTCGGAGCTGCTGTCCCCAAATCCAGGGGGAGGCTGGAGGATGGGAATTGGCTCAGGGTCGTCATTCTTATGCGTCCCTCCACTGTTAGGATGCTGAGGGCCTTGAAGGCTGCGAGCGCTGTCAGGGGTGATGTTAGAGCAGAGGTTGTAGTAGCAGCGAGCGTCGCTTTGGTCAAAGTTAAAAACAAAGTCTCTGTGGGTAGATGGGGATGATGGAGAGGTAGAAAGAGGATTCCCTTGAACACCTCCTCTGTCATCCCTTCTTAAATTCACACTTATATCGCACTGTAACTTTGCCTTTCGCAGCTGATCGTCTTCTTCAGCATCATCATCCTCGCTCGCCTCAGGAGGGCTCGGCAGGAGGTCTGCAAGGCGGGAGAGCTCAGCAAAGCACAGCGAGCTGTCAGCTGAGCAGAGTTCACCTGAATGTTTTCGGACTTTGGGGCTCTGAGATACAGTGGAGATAAGCTTAGCACCATCACCTGATCTCCTGCTGCTTTCTCCTCCTTCCGGCTCCCCCCCACAGTTAACAACAGTGAGGTGAATGAGGGGGTGAGAGTGAAGTGGTGGAGGAGCAAGGAGGTGAGGCTGAACGCGGCCGTCAGAGTGGAGGTGAAGCTGAATCGGGGAGTGGATACAGACATGAGCATGAGTCTGGACAGATGAGGAAGAGCATGACATTAAATCATCCTCCTCCAAGGCATCGAGGGAGTCACTGGAGGGGCTGCTGAGGACACGGGAGTCAGTGTGGCAGGAATTTGATGCTTCTGATACACACGGCTGCTCTTCTTCACCAGTCCCACGGTTTATTTTTTGTCCCTCTGAACTACTGTCTGTTATTTGGATCTGTACTTCTGTATCATGTCTCTTTATTTCCACTGTGTCTTCTTCATATCTTCCTCCACTGTTTTCTAGTGAAGATGATTCCTTTGGACTATCAGGGTAATTCTCTTGTTTCAGTTTTTTGCTCTCCACAGGTATCTCTCCCTTCGATTTATTATCTTTGCTTCTCATCAGGTCCCTGTCCTTCCTTTTCCTTCTATCAGGGTCTGATGAGGATCTAACACGAGGACAGGTTTGGTCATCTTGAGATGCCAGGCTGTATAATGGCTCCATATCCAAGTCAGAAGAGTCCTCCGAGTCACTTGCACATCGTGACACGTAACCTGTAAGCCCATATCAAAGCAACAGTCAGATTAACAATGAGACACAATTTTTGTTTTTGAAATTCAAAGCAGCAAAGAGACAGAATACAGAACCTGCAGAAGTATTTTTACCCTACAGCTTTTTCAGGTTACAGTTTAAATTCTATTTATTTTTACAATGCCAATTCACAATGCATGTCACCTCAAGGCACCACAGAGACAATTACGGCAAACTCAGTATCTTCTATAGGGATTTTGTACACTAGATCAACACCAACAGTGCTTATTGAGAGATGAAATGAAAACGAAACATGGTTTTCATTTTCTTTACAAACAAAAATCTGAAAAGTCAGTGGCTTAATCTCATCGGTGTCCATCCCCTTTATTATAATGCAGTTCATTATGAAAATCAAACAGTGGATTGAAGTCATTTAATTAGTGAACAGAATCTAACTATTCATAATTAAACCTCAGTATTAATATATCAGTTATTTCCCTAATAAAACACTGAAGTTTTTAGACAAATTCGAATACTGCATTACAAAACACACAATAAGAAAAGTAAAGGAAACAACCTACATGTTTGGTAATACTCTTGAAAATGTAGTTAATTATCAATGCAAATTTTTTTAAAGACAGTGATCTTTATTTTTCATAATCATCAGCAGGACTTTTTTAAGTTGCCACAATCATTTTAGAAACAGATCATATAGAAAATGTAAGAGGAACTCTTTTGCTTTAACAAGTATTAAAAGTTCACTTTAAAATCCATACATGTTATGAGGTGATAATTTACCTTCTTCGGCAGAAACTCTATGTTTCTTGTCATCTATCCAAGGAAAGACGTTGAGGTTGGGGTCAGTAAACACACGGCAGTACCCTGCTATGAGGCAGCACATATCCTTTGCTGCACTTGCCTCTAACAGTAATGTGATGGGCTACGCACAAGGAAAACAAAAAGTTTGGATCAGGTCACGAAAGATTCTTCATACAGTCATAGTAGAAATCATGAAACTGACCTTAAATAGTTTGTTTAATTTTTGGGTGAATTTAAGCTTCCTTATCTGTTATTGGAAATAGTTTTATAGCTCAAAGATGTCACAACAGTGAACTTTTGGTAAAGTAAATGACTTCTCTGTTTTATGGATGCTTATAAGTTAAACACACTCTGACTAATTTAATGTGGCATATAAGGTGCTGGGATGATTTTACATGTAACTAGGAGAACTAGAAATCACAGTGACGCAAAATCAACATTGTGGAAGAGCTACTGAGAGAACTGATGAGCCAGATCAGATCTGGAGAACTGATAGAGCAGCCAGGCTTCGACGACACAACATCATAATAACAGATGTTGTTTGGTAGGCTAAGGCAGCACCAAACAGCAAAGCCCTCTAGATGCTGTCAATATAAAAACATAGGGCTTTACACCACTAATGTGATTATCTTTACATTCAGGTGTTTTAAATGGCTTGTGTCGGCTAAAATAGATGGCATCCCACTGGCTTACTGTAAGCATCAATGTTCATAGGAATATAAATCTTCATATTACAGTAAAGAGAACCATTACTGACAATAACATCCCAGAACATCAGTATATACAAAATAAAGAAACCCTTTTATGCTGATTGAATCTCTGATTCTTCATTGAGGCAAATGAATTGAAGACTGAGAGCTTTTATCTTCCTGAGTTGGGCTCCAGTCTGTTAAGTCTCCAGACTACTCCTTTCTTACCAGTCGGTTCCACTGGATGTGGATAAACACTTCCCACAGACACCCTATTCCTCTGGTAGTGGTTGGACTCTGATCACATCAGGATTGCCTCGTCACACTATAATAGTGTACATGTCGTCGTATGTTACAATAAACCAGTAAAGTATGTGCCTACTCTTACCTAATCACTTTTTTTCTTTGGATTAATCATGGATAAGTGTGTTCCAGTCTTTAGTTTTTCAGTTATTTTCTAATTCAAAGCTGATGTTCATCATGGCTGATTGACTGTAGGAACACGCTTTTATCGTTACACAGAAGTCAAGAATATTCAATGTAGTCATTTACTTGTAAATTTGACCAAATCCATTTTGGTTTTCATCAGCTGAGCTCCTGCCTGAGCAATCTTTGTTTCAGATCGACATGGAGTTTGTGCGGCAAGCGGTAAACATACAACAGCCGACCGTTTCAGAGAAGCAGCCAGCGTCTGAGATGCTTCCGAACGCACCATGGTGCATTCAGTGGAACAACTCTGATCGACTAATCGCTGTGAGCAGCTGCAACAGTCTGGCGGGTTTACCTTCGCAGCACACTTCCAAACCCAGAGGAACCAAGGGGTTAGAAAGTATTTCTCCTGACCCTCTCCACCTCACAAGATAAATTGCCGTATGAATCTGTTCCTAATTTACTGACATCTGAGCTGGTCACCTCACTGTTATTACGTTCTTTACTGGTAGCCTCCATGATATGCACAGAGGTCTGACCAAGGTGTTCTGTATATAATGCTGCTGGTATAAGGCTGAGTCCTCAACTTCCCTTTTCTCTGTTATTTTCAGACTTTTTGTCTGTCTCATCTACACATATAGAAAAAGCTACAGGTCTAAACATGACTGGGAAAGTTAGTAAAAAATGATCCCTTTATAAATGAACATTAGGTGCAAGTTTGTGTGCTTTCCTCTAGGATCTTACCTTGATGTCATGTAGGTATATTTTGACAAGGCTGACTTTGTCTGATTCAGGCAGCAGCTCGACACGAGTGATGCTGTTGAACTCCGTTAGGGTTGTCATGATACTCAGCTTGTGGTTGACCACCTGACTCACCCCATAGCGTGCTCCGACCAAGAGGCTCACCATCGATTCCCTGTCCTGAAGCTAGAGGAAGACCAAAACCCAAGGGAGAGAAAGAGAAAGTAGATGCATTTTGTTTAAAAAAAGAAATAAAAAGACAGTCGTTGGATAATGTCAGCAATTTCTTAAAAGCAAAAACACCATTTGAAAGCAAAAAGCCTACCATCAAAGTAGCACCGAAGGACTTCCCCCCAAAGGACTTGAGATCACTCAGCTCCTCCAGATAGTTGATCCTTGCTTGATCTACTGACAGGGCCTTTTGCCTGGGATCCTGATGGGACTGGCTTTTCTTCATGTGGAAACTGATGGCCTTCCTCAGATCTTTTTCTCGCATGTTCCTCAGTAATGTTGATGACACAAAATTTTCTATGCCCCAAGTCTTCCTGAAATACAAATGAAAAACAGTTCTGTCATTAGGAGACAATAACTGAGTAAACATCCAGAATGCTTAAAACAACATGAAGTACCTTGTAGAAGGTTCTATGTTCCCTTGAACAGGTTTTTTTTCATGCAAGCACAAAATAAAAACATAGTAATTGTATCAACCCTGTTATTCTGTGAAGGCCTCAAATGTTTGCTGAAGAGCATTGTTTCCAAATAGCACCAAAACGCATCACAAAGACTGAAGGAAACAGCTGACTAGACAAGAATAAAGCTACGGAGTGGATTAATGGAGGCCTAATGTAAATGCCCTGTACATATATAGTGATTTTTCAAGTCAGCAGACACCAAAGTGCTTTACACCGTATTCAATCGCTCACACATTCACAGTGTCAAGCTACACTGTAGCCACAGCTGAACTGGGGAAGACTGATAGAAGTGTGGCTATCATACAGGCCTAAACTTCACCAGGGCTCCTGACCAATGGTTATGTTGGGGTGGGGAGTTCAAACCGATGCTCCTGTGGCAGGGTGCATCCTACCCTACTGTTGTTTTTATCACGTTTAGAAAGAATACTCAAAAAAAAAAAATCACGTTGTCTGGAAATAAAAAGGGCACAAATACAAGTCTACCAAGACTTGGTTGAGTACCTTAACTAAGATGCTAGGCAGGAAACAGAGAGTTTAAAGAAATAGCATAGGGGCTTATGGCAACTCTGGAGGAACTGCAGAGATACACTGCTCAATTGAAAAAAATGAATGAACCAACTATCAGACAAGCGTTTATTGACCTGGTCTTTATACATAAGCACAGTACCAGGGAGATATTTTTTAAAAAGAAAATAGTTTGCAGTTTGCCACAATCTTTGTTGAGACCAAAATAAAACCTTTTGGTCTGAACAAAAAACAACATTGCACATTACCCTGAGCTGATCTGGGAAAAAAAACCTGTTAGAGGCTCCATAAGAACTGAGATATGGAGAGAGGTTCACCCTCAGACAGTACACCTAAGCATACACCTAAAGGTGTAAGCTTTAGATGAAAGTGTATTCATATATTAGAATCAGATCTAAATTAAAATGGATTTTCACCAGTGATCTGCAGACATTTTGACTAAACTTGAGGTATATTAATAACAGCATTTTAAAGAAATGTAGAGTGTGTCAGGAAAGTTACTGGGATAGGAAACAAATATACACCAGATATTTGAATTATTTTGTTTGCAGAAAATGAATGAAAAAACATGTAATTCTTCCTTTCACCTCAAAACTACAGTTTGTAAAAAAGAAATGTGTTGGTTTATCATAACATTTAAAGTTTGTGGACTGTGGTAAAGAGCTCAAAGAGACCAAAATACTTGTTCTGGGAAATGTTTTACAGCTTTCAACCCAAATTGTAAATCCAATCATTTTAGCTTGTAATCAATGTTGCTTCAGGGCTGCAGTTTCATAGCAAAGCTTGTGAAATTATCTGCCCCACTGAAAAAAAAAATCCACAATCTTCCATTTACTTAATAGCATTTGAGCTTTCTAGAGATGTGAAAAGCACTAAGCCAAGTCCTACTTAGTCCTAGTCTGGATTCCACAATACCAATGTCATTAAAAAAGATGCCAGCCAAACACTACTAAAGCACTTCAAACCACCCTCTGTCACACCCTAACATATCAAATGTTCCTCAACATTTTTGCAAACACTTTTTAATCGATCTCCTACTTGATGCTTATGCAAGAACATCCTCCTGTGCTAAAACTTGAATAATGGTTCTGTGTAGATAAAAGCCTCGGCTAAATTAGTAAATGTATTTTAACATGCCCTTAAGCATCAGTAAAATTCATTTTTATAGGGAGATCAGTGCTTTTATTCTAAGATCTGTGTCTTCTAAACATAAATACACTGAACTTCTAGTGAAGTCTGCCTGTATGATTGTGGAAGGGAAACCAAAAGCATCACATAAATAGACTATTGTTACAAGATATTTATACTACACAGATCTTTTCCAATATGTCTATGAGCCACTGTTTTAGTGGGATAAATGGCAAATAGAGCTTTATGACTTTCTTACGTGATCATCTTCAGGTTTGCTTTGGGGGACAATCCACTGCTCACCAGCCTCTCCTGAATGTGCAGCGCGGCAAGCCTCAAGGCAGCATTACACCTCATCTCAACTGCGTACCGCTCCTGCAGTACATCGTTTACCCCCTTAAACACACACACACACACACATAAAAACACAAATAGACCCGATGACATCTATAGAAAATGTTTGATGTTTAAAACAATTTTGTAGCTATACGTTTTTGTATATTCACTGAAAAAAGGGGCATCTGTTGGATCTGTTTAAGATACTTCCTCACTATTGTTTTATGGTTCTCAGTAAATCCAACAGAATCCCAGTTCAGTGTTTGATAACCATCCATATTTTCAAACTTAACTCTAACAATTTCACAACGTTATGTATTTTAAAATAAAAAAAAAAAAACACAGGCACATTATATTTGCATTGTGTTTCTATGGCTAAAATAGACGGACCCCTTCAGAATAGGGGCTACTTTTTCAAATGAAACTCAGCAGATAGTAGTCCGTTTACATCATAGTGAAATCTGTCAAACAGGCTAATCACTACCGAAAATACTTCAGGTGGTATTTCTTTTTTAATTTCTCAGTATTCATCATAGTTGCATTTCTAGAATTTGTGTTGAAAATGAAAACCATAACTTTATCAGAATCCGTACACATTTATTTCCCTTGTTTAGTTTAGATTTACTTTACATATTTCAATTTAGTAACTTTTTTCTGCAACCATGAGACAGCTGAGATCAGCTACCTTTGTCTATTTAGCAAATGTTTAGTTGCACTCCTGGTTTCATCACATGTTGAGATAAATACAGATTTAAGAAAAGAACAGATGGGATTTGCAAAACAATGACTTGGTCCCTTTACGTTTGGTAAATAGTAATTGGCATTTGGGCTATTTTCACAATTCACAAAAGTCTACAAGTTAAGTAAAAAGAAAAAAACTAAATAACCTGTTTTTGTGTAATTAAACTTTTGAATATATCATAACAGAAAAACACAAGAAAACAGCTATTAACATAATTTTTCAGTTAATTATAATAATTTCATTCTTGGTAGGGTTTGTACTCTGACATGTACTCATTTGATTCTGGCCTGTCTGAATGCTCTCTCTCCTCCAGCTCTGCAGTAGTTAAGATAATCTTAAGTCCTGAAAACACCCTTCACCATCCGATCTGACGGAAAATTAGATCATATGAGGTCGTGGCACTTAGAGCTCATTGAAAATGCAAAGGGATGCTCAGATCGCACACGATTCTCTGTGACTGAGCTTGTGTAGCTTCGACTGAAGTAGACCCCTGATCTATTTTGGTCGAATCCACGCAGTATTCTGGTGGCGATGTTATGTGTCCGACGGGAAAAGAGACACGGTGGGAAAATTAAACATCCGCTTTGGGGTAAGATAAAAGTAAAATTTCTGAATGTTGAGGTAAACCAGCCTCTAACTATGAGGAATGAAAAATGACAAAAAACAAAAATAAATATATAAATGCATAAATACACATATAAATAAATAAATACCAATATAAATGTTAAAATAAATTAATAAATATAAAAATAAATAAATAAACATAAATGCGACTGACAGAAATGCATAAATAAATGTGGAAATATAGAAATACAGAAATAAATGTAAGGAGAAATAAATAAAAGTAAATAAATAAAAATTAAATAAATTAATAAATACATGGGTGTATGCACAAAAAATGAATGACACTAAAAACAATGCTCTTCACTACAACCTGCAGCACCTTCACGCCCCAGGAACCTATCCCAGCCACCCAAAAAGCTTTCCCAGCTAAGCATGACTGACTCCATCTAAAGCTGAATCCCATCTGCTGAATTTGTGTTGGTAGAACAGTATGGAGCTATGGAGATAGTCATAGATTTTAAAAGACCACAGCCCCACTCACTACCATCATCCCACGTGACTTTCTCAGAGTCCGGTCAAGTAAGATTGCAGCAGAATCTCTCCTCTACTGCATTCTATCAGGATCAGAACATCCCTCCACATTAAGAGCTCCTTCCCATTTGCTCCTAGTCTCATGAATAAGACCTCTGTCCTCCAAAGACACCTTTTCCAATGATGCACAAAAAAAAATGCAAAAAACCCAAAACGATCAACCATCTCAGAACCTGGGGAATACGTAAATTATTCAAACTAACTCTATGCTGTTGTTGTTTAATAACTGGTCACTGTTCTATTCATTTACAAAATTGCATTTTTTTTTCCAAATGTACATTATTACCTGCAACAACTGGTTAACAGAAAACAAAACACGATTTACTACAACATTTAATATCCCTTTGGGATAAATGAAGTTATTTTTTAATTGAATTAAATTAAATTCTTGTATTAATTTATGTGAACTGTGTGTTTACTTGTTTGTCATCAGCGAAACAAATTCCTTGTATGCGCAAAACTTTCTGATTCTGATGTTCTGATGCAACATACCTAAGACCTATGTTTTCAGACTTTATCATTTTAAGAAATGTTTTATAGAGCCAGAGTCTTTTCTGTGATTGATAGACCAATAAGATAAAAATACAAAATCATTATCCTTGGATATGTATTTCCCCCAGAGTTTTACCTGTAGGTAAAGGTACTCGAAAGCAGCGGGGTCTTCCTGAAGCAGTGTCTTGAAGTCTTTGGGCATAAAGCAAACACGGAACAGACACCTATAATTATGGACTTCCTTCTTCTGGACCACCTGAGGACATGCATAAATGCTCCATATCAAACATTTACATTTGCAAAAGCAGAGGAAAGCTTAAATGTGCTCCCAACTTGTTGTAATACCCGATGTATCCTCTCTTCTTCATGTAGCAACAGTAGTTTGCTGCTGTTGTGCTGCTGTTCCAGCATCAGGGAAAAGTGTTCAATATGGTTCAAGGACAGTTTTTCCTTTAGCGTCATCACAATGTCCTGATGTGATAAAAAAGGTCCCATTAAAAAAAAAGCTCTTAATGAACCAGAATTTTATATCTGTATCCATTCAAGAAGCTACTGTATAATAAACAACTTCAAAATACCTTTGCAGTTGTGTTGGTCTCAAACTTGAAAGCCTTGGTTTGTCCATTCTCCAGATACACCTTCAAAACATTTGGCAGGAAGAGCAGTGAATTCCCCTGTAAACCAACAAGCACATCAGGGATCAGAGAAGACTAGTTCACAGGATGTGAACCCTAACCCTTAAAAAGTGTTTATAGCACTTGAACTAATTTTGATTTTGTCACAATGCAACAACAAGAGGAGGGAAATTATCCATGGCTTTTGATCAGTTGCAGCCAGTAAACACTTCATATCTATATTTGCAGTGATAAAAACTCAGCTTTGAATGAACTATATTGACTCTGGCCGTTAAATGGACGTATCAGTTATTTATAAATGGAAATGATAATAATAACAAAAATCCACTTTAATTGATGGTAAATTTCATTTTACCAAGGATATGAATATTTAGGAGCAGAAAGCTTAGTGGGATCTATAGTTATGAGGAGAAAAAAGAAAATCCATTAACAAACATGTTTTTTGCTGTACTTTTATTGATGATAAATATGGTAAAAATGACTCTGTGGTGAACAAAACATAAATTACTCTAAGTCAGACACTATTTATCATTAATAATGGCGATAACTAGTTCTTTTAGGGTTTGTATAGGAGGGAATATAAAAAAACGACCTCTTCAAAAAGACAATTATAATAGAATCACTAAAATGTAACTTTCATTTTTAAATATGACAAAGATTTATTTCTCTTAGTGTTTTCTAAAATTCTGCCGAAACCACTTGTTCAGAGTCTATTGCTGATGAGTGCAGCTCTCCTAGAACTAGAACACAAAGTCCCACTAGAATTTTCCCCACATTTCAAAGGCATCAAAAGCTGTGTTGTTTTAAATCTGGTTCTGTTTTGGTTTATGATTATTCAGAGTTGAAATTAAGAGGTTATAATTGTTTAATTGTCTAAGAACTGATGCTTTACAGAATAAACAATTTTGCTGATCCCTTATAGTAGTCTTCTTTTTTTTATAGTTTTTTTGTGTTTTAGTTTGAGTCGCATAGAATAGAATAATTGCTTATAGCAGGTAATTGTCGTGGTTAATAGAATTCAGTAAAGATAAAGTGAATGTCTCTTATTTTTTATTGTGCTCTAAAGGCTAGTGCTAAATCATCCTTTGAAGTTTACAGCTTGATTAAACGGACATATTTATTGAGGTTTGGTAAGAAAAAAGCAAAAGTTCTTCCTTCTACCTGTATGCATGGATCTGCGCACTAGCTGCAACTTGTCTTTTCCTTCTGTTTAGTTGCAAACCAACTTTATGTATATTACTGCCACCTAAAGGGCAGGAGTGAGAAAATCTGTCTTACTACTGATGAGTGTAATTTGACTGAAACTGAGTGTCTCTGCGATTTTAAAAAAACATTTAGTAAAATTGAAATTATGTTTCAAATACAATTCATTGGCCATCCCCAGTTGAAACAGAACTTGGTATGAATTATTTTACAATATGACGTCACAAGATTGCATTGTTGCATCATTTAAAGGGAAAACTGTAGCTTTTTTTACATGTCATGATGTAATAACACAGAGTCAAAACATTTGCTCTTCTCCTCTTCTCTTTCTTTGCATTATATACTCTGGCCTGTTTCTCTCTGTCCAACCTGCTCTCTGTAGTGTGTCATTCCTGTTCTCCTATGATTTTGGAAAGTGTTTTTCTTCCACTGACAATGTGATGCAATAAAACATTAATGGAGGCATGTTTTTAAGTTCAAACGTGGAGCAGTAGTTAGATTCTTCCCATCTCCAGCTTCTGCTCTGCTTTCTCTCTTGCTTCATCTCCTCTGAATGTCCTCCTTTTTTCTCCATAATCTAAACATATTGTCCTCTAAACACAGAAACTAAGGCTTTAGAGTGGTTCAGATATTGATCCATATTTTCTCTGTCTACGCTAATGGACACTCCAACTTCTGGGGTTTTCCTCATGCAGCTTTTACATCAAGCCAAAAAAATGGGAATTAAAACCAGCAAAAACAAAGAAAACAAAAGGGAAATACACACATAAAAGAACAATGACAATTATCAATCAAAAAACAGTTCAGCAATTTGTAAAGAAAAAGGTTAATCTGTAAATTATGATAGTATGAGAGATTGCTGCAAAGTCAAAGACACAATGCAAGGGATTGTCCACCATCAGTACATGCTTATCCAGGATGAGTAAATGTTGCAAGTCTTTGACTTGACGCAATCTGCGGGGTTTACTTGGATAGAAAAGTTTTAAAAAATCTTAAGTAACTCTGTAAAGTGCCTCCACATGTCATATTTGTGAATTGGTGCAACATGTATAAAAATGCATTTAACTGAATTAATAAAAAAGCATTTCCTAGGTCCAAAAAGCCTTAATGAAACATTTAATTAATGTATTTCTAAAAAACTAATGAGTATAAAAACAGTATTTGTGAAGGTGTCTTTGGATTCCATCTCTCTGCTTTATATGCCTCACAGAAAAGTAACTTACTGGGGGTGGTTTTATTAATAGCCAAAAAAATCCCAAAAAACTGGAAGAAAGCAAAATCCTGGTCAACAATGAATATTGGAACACAAAAATAAAAGTTTACAACCAATTTTTTTTGTTGTTTTAACAGAGGTGGTAATGTGTAACCTAATTTCTGAACAGACCAGTAAGGGATGTGAACCGCAACAAGTTTAGCACCGTTAAAGGTCTAATTATTAAACCTGTTGGCAATTAAAACTAATTTCTTTTATATATTCACCTTGTGTTTAAAAGTCAAATGTTATTTCATTACTGAAACACCCACTTGTGATATAATGAGACTGTATGATAAAGAATGTTATATTCCTTTAAGTTTAGGGAAAAAAATAAATCAACAAAGGTATTAGCTGACTTTAAAAATATTTAGACTATTTCTGTGTGTTTTCTACATAAAAAAAAGACAAAATAGGCAGATATTCATAGATGCTCCTGAGATTAAATGCCCAATGCTTTTTGTCTGAGGGCATTTAAACCTACCTGAGACTGTCCATTGACTTCCACCTCCTCTGCAAAGTGGACCTTGACAGGGTTGGACCTCAGTTTGGCCCGTTTTTCAGGCGTGATGAACGATGACTTTGGGCCCTGGGTTGAAAACACATTAATGGGGCTCAATGTTCAAAAGATTCCTTCAATCACAGTAATGATTTCTTGGAGGGACTAGTGAGTTATGAATCACTTGGTAAAAATGTTGCCTTCAGCACAAACACCTCAGGAGACTCACTGAGCAGCAGCCATTTATTTACCATTATCTACTGAAATCAATCCCAATGCAAACACACTTTCACAGATACAAAGTGAGATGCATGTGCAGGCAATGAACAAACACCAAGCATGAACAGCCTACATGTGTTGATTTTTAGTTGTGAGGAAGTTCCTGCAGGTTTAGCAAACCGTCATACTGTCATCGCTAACCCTGATAAAGTGTTTGGAACTGAACTGGGCGAATGGACTGTATCAGGTACACCTCAAGCTCAGATGCAGAGTTCCTGATTAATGTTTCTGCTGACTGCAGCATTTTTGAATCCCAGCTGAATAGAGACACTGAATGTGTTCAGACTGCACTGGAAACATAGTTAATTTACTCTAAAGCTCTGCAGGTAACAACGCTCTCCAGAATGTTAATCCTCAGTTCTATTTTAAACTGTATAAGAGGATTAACATTGATATTTCAAGGCAGAAAACGAACATCTGAAAGACTTTCTAATAATTTAGAAATGAATGTTCTTATTCCTAATGACAAACGAGTACAGGAAACATAAACGATCATTCAATAAAACAATTACACAGAGTTGCTTTAGTCTTAGGCGGATACATAAACACTGTATTCTACTTTGTATAATATGCATGACTACTAGGGATGTACAAAAATAATTGACTTATGATTAATTTTCGGTTTAATGTTTTATTAAATTAGCATCTGATTAAAAGGATCTTCTTTAAGTGTTATAATGATGTTTAACCGTGCTGTCTCATTGGTATTTGTGAGAGAACCAATAAACCCCTTTACTTATCACCTAAATAGCATCCTTTTAACAGTGCTGCATCACAGAGCAGCATATTCTCCTGTGGTTGGAAGGCAGGGATGTGATGACAGAAAAGATAGGGGAATTATGCAAAACATTTGTAACATAATGAAAATGACATGTTGGCAATAAGTACGATAGATGGGGAAGGCTGTTTGGTGCTAAGGTCTTTTATGGAACCAAGTTTTAACATTCCTCTCTGAGCAACCCTGTATAAAACTTCAGCTCTCTATTGCACTTTTTAAACAGTGCAGCTTTTTTTCTCTTCTATTCAATCAATAGGTAAAAACAGCTGGATGAAATAACTGTTAAAATATAATGATCTACTTGTTTTTTAATTCATCATATCTTAACTAAGGTTTTTCAGAAAATGGCTGCTTATCTATAAATCAGTAATTGATCGATAAGATAACTTTAATTCATTATAATGACAAACGCCCACAAGGATGGGTAATCGTGTTGCTAAACTAGTGGAGGAAGGAAACTACTCAAACGCAATAGCTTTTTTTAACAAAGAGACATTTGTTACCTCACCTGTTAAACAGTCTAGATTTCAGACTTGACATATTATGTATATTTAGGAGAAACAGTTTCTAAATGCTTCACGGCTCGTGGTTACCCACTAAACAATAAAGTCATAGATTTATATTCTGTCAGTTGGCCTCATCCTGCAAGTATTTTTGCGTTCATTAATATTTCACAGGCAAACACTACAGGAAAATGAGGGCGAGCTAAAAAAATAAATGTTTCCTTCTGTGTTACATTAAGCGCTGTTCTTTCCGCATGGCATTTGTGTGTTCTCCGTGTGAATTGGAGGGTTCTCTACAGGTACTCCAGCTTACTCCCACTGTCCATTCCAATCAATTCCTCCTACTGTCCAAAATCATGGAAGTTAGATTGATTGGTCCCTCTCTTAGGAATCGGTGTCATTTTCTGCTTCGGGTAAAAAGGTACAAGCTTAATACCCCCACCGCCAAACTTTGCAAGGATAAGTGGTCTGATAGAAGGAACATTTCATGTACACCAACAGACTTACTTTTATGATCCTCAGGACAGTCATTGTCAGTGTGTCTTGACACTCCCTAAAAAAACAAAAATTGAGCTTGTTATTGTCAAACCTGTTAAAAAGAGCTTAATTTTAGAGAAAACAGCAATATTCAGATATGCTGTCCGGTGTTTTGTGTTTGCATGTACAGACCTGATTATTTCAGCAGCTTGCTCTGGGGTCAGGTCATCGACAGCAACGTTATTGATCTTCACAAGCTGGTCACCAGGGACAAGCCGACCATCTGCAGGACCACCTGGACACACAAAACGTCCTTGTATCGTCATGCCTGAGGGGGTTTCAATTCGCCTGAGCACATAGAGCTCATAAGTGCTGATGACAGGCAGCAGCTTGTATTCTAGTAATTTCCTTTCATCTGATGCCAGTAGATTATTTTTCATCCAGCTTTATAAAGAGCTCATCTTCCCACCATCTGATTATTAGCAGCACGTTTATCGCTGTAGATGTTTGCTGAAACGTATTATCTAAATAACACGAATCAGAGTCTTAAGATATAAGGTTAGAAATTATATCTTATCTTAAGAGAAATAGAGAAAATCCATATTCGATTTTAATCTGCTGTTTAAATTCCTCTCGGTTTTTAAATCATTACTATTTCTCTTTTAGCAATATTTAGAAGCTTATTAGGAAAACACAAAGTTCTTTTTTCATAACATGTTTTGGAGGTATAGTTTTATTTTTACATAAGTATCTAGACTAAATATACAACAGCTACATAAAGGAGCTTCTAAAAATGTACTGGTCTTACTGCAGGTCTTTAGCAGCTTCACCATCTAGATTAGAATGTTCTTATTTTTATTGAAAAGTACACCAAGCTGAGTAAAATTGGTGTGCATCTTTAGACGATAAATCAAAATCTTAACAACAGACTTCAACTTGTCTAGAAGTTTGTTCTGGTTCCACACTACAGCTATCATTTTCTCTGCAGGCCAAACCAATTTACAACAATTCTATCTGGGCAAATCATCTCCTTCCACATGTTTGCTGTGTCTCTGATACAGTTTTTGGTAAAGTTAGACAGTGGTTTTCATTTCCAGTCTTTATAAAGGCCATATTTTTGTATTCTTCAACATGAGGGGTGGATCTCTGAAGGTTTAGGCATCTCGAACGCCTCTCTGATTAAGGATCTCTATGCCCAGTGATCTTAGTTCCTAGTTTTGCAGAACTCTTTACAATTTTGAAGTAATGGACAGTAAATTTTTCCATGAAATGTGTATGGTTTGTGATATTATTCCATAAACAAACACCGCCCTTAATTTTTCCACAACTTTCTAGCTGACCTGTTAGCTTTGTTCATTGGTCTCTTCATCACAGTCTTTGATCACCAAGGTTCTCTAACAGATACCTACAGACTGCACAGGTGATTTCCAAACAGAATCGGTACATTTCCTTTGGGTTATCAGAGTAAATGGGACTGAAGATGTGCGCAGGGAATGCTGTACTGAAATCTATTTGTGCATAAAGAAAAATTAATGTAAACAAAGAAAAATTTCAAAGGATATAAATACCTTTGCAAGCAACTGCACATAAAAATATATTGAAAATATTAAAAGTCAGATTTATATTCGTTCTTTTTTGGCCAATCAAGTTTTATTTTTTAAAAGAAACAGTTTAAAGATAAAGATAAAACAACATTTTTATTTTCCTTTCCTAATTATGATTTACCTTTTGCATATCTATCAAATAAATCCCCCCCCCCAAAATACACTGAAGTGTATGTAAACACCTCAGGGTGCATTCACACTTTTGTAATTTACTGTGTTTAATAAAAAATCCAATCGTTTCCTGCTTCCTGCATATTATCTTCATCCCTCAGCTATGTTGTCACCATGGCTGTTTTTTAAATCAACTGGCTGCTTCACTAATGAGATAGAGGTTTTCTCGCCCCTGTCAGAGTCGTGAATTGATTACAGATACTCCTTGTGGTTGCACCTTGTTGGACATGCATCTCTGTCCTTTGCTCAAGCTGTTACAGAATCTATTAAGCAGCAGATTCCAGAGAAACAAATAAAAGAAGGAGAATGTTTAACATGCATGGCTGAAGAGGATCACATTAGATAAAACAAAGGTATACAGACAAAATCGCTGGCTTAAAGATTTAAAATGGCTGTGTTATACCAATAAAGTAAGCTGAATCAAACTAAGCAGCAAAGGACATCCTATGGGCCCCTACATAAAAAAGCAAAAAAAAAATTCATCACTAATTACCCAGTTTTCCTCCAGCCCCCTTAGGTTTGACTTTATCTACAGACAAATTGTCTTTTTCATTTGCCTCCAACAACACATAGCTCTCAGACATGAGAGATTTTATTTAAACATTGTGGACAGATGCAGGTTACACTGATAGTTCCGAAATCTTTTTGAACGAAGGAGTCACATTTCACTGTCAGCCGCCAGAGACACAGTCACAGAAGGAAAGATAAATGAGCCGAGACTCAGAGTGGCCAGTGGTGTTATCAGGAATGGTGAGTGTGTGTGTGAGTGTGTGTGTGTGGATGGGGGGTATTTCTGACATTGTGGGGATCATTTTCCAAAGATCATAGCATATCGTGGGGACCGACTGCTCTTGTTGGGACCAATGCCTGGTTCCATGATTTCAGGGCTGTGTCTGTGTATGAGTGTGTGAGTTGGTAGAAAGAGATGGGGGTTTTGTAATGTGCTTCTATACCTTAGATCAGCCTTCATTTACACTTTCAGCTTTTGAACAGAAACACTTTTACAGCGGGCAAATAAAATGGTTTTGGTCTTATTAGATAATTTGCTGTGGATTCATTAGTCAATCACAATATTCCTTTAGAAAGGCTTATGTTGCAGAATTAAAGGAACAGCACTAGGAGGGTTTAACTCATTTTTGTCTATAAATCCTGATGAAACTAACCCATCAAACAGACAAACAGAAGTTACTGTATTTGGACCAGAATCTCTGAAAAAGAAGGTTTTAGTCATTCACTTCATCTGGATGGGATTAAACTGATAATAAAGTAAAAAACCTTGGTGTTATTTTTTGATCAGAACCTGTTACTTAATTTCCATCCATTGCAAAAATTAGAAATATCGTGTCCAGCGGAGATGCTGAGAAACTAGTCCATGTATTTGTTACGAGTTCGAAAAGTGGGTCTGACGCACGTCGGGTGGAGCTACCCTATCCTTTCTTTGCCTGGACTAATGGCCGATGAAATCGAGAGTCGCCTGGTTTATTTTAATAAATAAAGCTAGAGAACGCCGTTGTCGGGCGCGTTGTCACCATATCTGGATTCACCAAATAATTCAGAGGCGTTCAGTTTGTGGAGTTTCACCATCTACTCCAGGAACTCTGAGCCGACGAGGGTCCCTTCCAGCGCTACCATCGTCTCACCCCAGCCCAGTTTGATGACCTGCTGTCCCTTATTGGTGCCCGCATCACCTACCAGGACACAAACTACAGACGGTCAATGTCAGCTGAAGACCGCCTGTCCATCTGTCTCAGATAATAATAATAATAATTCCCGGGTTTTCTCCGTCTTTCCCTCCAGTCTGAAAACACAGCAACGTCATTTGGTGGAGCTTCTCTCCGATTGGTTGATGCGGCGCCTCAAGCTGCAAAAGTTCAATTTTTCCATCTCGAGCAGCAGCGCATTTGCGGCGCGCTAGTCAGATGATTAAATGCTCCTGACGCGCTGCTTCAGCTGCTCAGACGTGCTGCGCCTGCTGCTAAAAACGCGCTGCGGGACATTTTGCTGCACGTTGACATGCGTCAACCATTGACTTTGCATGTAAACTAGCTGCGTTCGGTGTGAACACAGCTTATGGTCTGATTGAATTGTCTCTGTAAAGTGTTTAGAAATAATGTGCTGTGATTTGGCTAATTAAATTTATGCCATTGAATTGGTAGATTTAGACATACCACCTGTGTTCAAAAATAGATTTTTATGTTCTGTAAGGACAGTTCGCCCGTACTTGTCCTAATTATTTATATCATTAGTATAAAAAACTAAATATGATAAGAACACTACAAGACCACTGTCAGAATTCATCTACCTCTTCATTTCCTCTTAGATTTTACATGGATTAGTGCTGCCATCTTTAATTCTCTCTTCACCCACAAATATTTGAAATACACAGTAAACAACAGACTTCGAATTCTAAAAATCAACAGAGTCCAACCTAAACTAAATTCTCAGATTCAGTCTGTTGCCATAGCTTTCATTTTTAGAAGATCCAAGTACAACAGGCTGTAAACAAAACCTTTAAAGGTAATATAAAACAAACAAAAAAAGCAAGAAAAACCACAACACACAAGGGCATGTATAGCTTTCTTCTGTTTCCAAACGTCTCTGCATACACACTTCCTTTGACACGTGTCAGTAGTGAATAATTCAGTTAGGATGAAGTGCTTGCACTGAGCTGAGGTACTCAGGCTTACCTTTGGCTTTATCTATCTTACAGCTAATGATGCTATAAAACACCTATAAACACATTCACAAACACAAACAGAGACATTAGCGCAGAGCAGCACCTAATGTAATTTTGTGTGCATCTATGCAGCATCAGTGTACAGTAGAAGCCCCGGCTGAAGGTTTTTGATTTTGCCGTTTTGTACCAACAAGAAGTATGGCTCAAGTTCATGCCTTAATGTGCTGAGAAGACATTTGTTATGCAAATAGTTGTGTAGGAAAATGGCAGAAAATTGCTGTATTAAAAAATAAAACACAAATAAACCAAAAATAACATAAAAATAATAATATAATAACTATTATTTCTGTTTTGCGACAGGTCTATTGGTTTACAGTGGGAAATATTTGAAGAAAACACTTCAAAAGGAACTCTGAAAACTCTGAAAATCTGATTATTTAAAAGAAATTATAACAAAAAAAATTGCCTCTTAACACGAACATATTTCATCTAGTAATCATGTGTGAGGGGTTTCACCTCCTCTTCAACACGGCCTGTGAGAGTGCAGGTCCAGGTGCAGTGCTTTGTAACGTACAAGCTACAGTTTACTGATTACTAGGAAGGAAAGCTGTGATTCTGCAAAATAAAGGACTGCAGCCTCAATCAGTCTTCAACAATCGGTCTAATTGATTGTTTCTATCTTTTCCACTTTTGTTCTCCATTATTTGTTCTCGGAGAGAAGTGCCCCTCAAACACTTTAAACATTTTATGCTCCTCAGTGCACATACTATTGAACTGTTATCTACACGTGACAAATAGAGAAGAAAACTTACAGTTTGGTTCACATTTAGTTTTTCATTTCCTGAGTTGTGTTCTCTTATTGTATGAGGCTAAATATTATTCAGCTTCATCTTTGGGCTTCAACCATATTAGCTTAAACACATGAAGTTTTCCTTGAGTTAAAAACACACGATGAAGTCATATTTGTGTTTTTAGCTGACTATCAGTACTTTTTAGTTTGGGAATTAACTAAAAAAGGTTCGCAGTTGAACATGTATTCATGGCAGGTCAAATGTTTGTGAACATTTCCGCACACTATAAGTTTCATACATCCCATGCATGCATGGTTTATATACGCTCCTGCTCTTGAATGAACACAGCTATAAAATAGACATATTTGATAGAAACTTATCATTATCTATTACCAAACTAAAACTTTACATAAACTTCAGTGTTATTCTGTGATACTCTATACAGACAGCAGGCCTGTCTACTGATGACTTAGCTCAATAAGTAAATCACATATGTCGCTATAATGTTTTATATCATGCTGCACTTCAGTAAGTTGTCCTACCTGGTGTGACCTCCTCCACCAGAATGGGGATCTGGGTGGAAAGTGTGAGGCCATGCGAATTGAGGTCCAGGTCCTTTTGAATCTGAACATTGAATCGGAACGGGTAATTTCTCTGATCGGAGCTACTGGACTCTCCTGTTTTCCCGTCCACAGCAACACGATCCCTGCAAAGGATCAAAATGACAGTTTTCTATGTTATCTGAAGTTTGCATGAAGTGTCTTTAGTTTTATGAAACATATATTCAAATGAATTTAGTGGTTGCAGAACGTTTTGTTTTTGAAATTAATGAGCATAAAGGAGGCTTTTACAGCTGTGCATGTTACCTCTGTGATGAGCAGTTACACCCTCATACTAATACAGATGTTTGCTTCTAAGCTCTGATTAAAAACAACTCCCCTAACCCTGAGGCCACAGCGATTCCTCAGAGATTTTCAGATTTTTAAGTTATTAGACCAGAAAAAAGATCATTAGACAATTTCACTCCATCTGTATTAAGCTCAAGGCCCAAGAGCATAAAAAGTATGGCAATATTTTTAACCTGTAGATGGAGATTAACTGTGTTCACTGAAAGATTTCAGTGATATCTTTTTCAACAATAATCCGAATCTGACAGAAGAGCGTAGAAATTCCCTCCTATGACGTCCCTGACCTGAAGACAGCAGCACATCTGTTTACCCTCTTTTCTTTCATGTGTCAGAATTACCTTCAGCTATCAGCAGATGGTGGTTCTTCAGCCCACTCAACAAAATGCATACAGCTCTGTTCCTTGACAATGCAAAGAACCTGTGCTATTACTGTGAATTAACATAAATATAAGTATGTTTTTCCTTTATAGCAAGCATAACTCCCAGTTCAATCTGAAAAACTCATAAAAAAGAAGAAGGCAATTAGAAGAGTTCATTGAAACAATATTTAAGACTTTGGTGCTCAGGCCTCAGTAGGGTACAATAACAATAACTTTATTTCTTACTATATGTATGAGCTGCTGAATGAGAACAGGGATGAAATCCCCCAGTGGCCTGAAACTAGTGGTGGTGAAACGAAGATGGTATGAAGATGGATGAAGGTTGAATCAGAGTCATAAGAATCAAAGTCTAATGTGCGATCCAACTCCATGCTTCTTGGGGGCGCTTTGAGCTGTTGATTAAAGTCTTTTAAGCCGCACTGATGCTGATTGAATCACGAACAGGTGTGGATGAAATGCCAATCAGCTGCTTCACAGACGGATGAGCCTCTGATGCATGAGGGTAAATGATCCAGTTTATTTAGTCTGAACTTTCGCTTATGCTCCATTTCAAATGTAAGCAATATGAGCAGAACATAGCTGCGGCAGTCTATGGGCCATAGACAGGGTCAAGCTTGGACAGACTGCCAGTCTGTCGCAGGGCGAAACACACACACTGACATCTAAGGACAATTTAGAGAAGCCGATCAACTTAACAGTCATGTTTTTGGATTGTAGAAGGAAGCTGGAGTAACTGGAGAGAACCCCTCCATGCACAAGGAGAACATGCAAAAAGACCCCGGGCTGGGAAGTGAACCAGAAACCTTCTTGCTGCAAGGCAACAGTGCTACCCACTGCTCCACTGTGCAGCTCAGGTCTTATTGCCCTGTTTTTAAAATTTATTTTGACCTGATGCACTTTGTAAAATGAAGACTTCATTAAACTGGCAATCCAAAATTTAAAAGCCTAATAAATTTGATCTTGGTATTTTTCTCTTAAACAAGGTTTAATTTAAAAGACCTTGATTTTTATATAGTTTCTAAAGTAGTTCTGATGTTTTTCAAGGACATCACTGACTAAGTGATTGTTCCTTTCTGGTAAACAGGCCAGTTCCCATATCAAAAGACAGATAAATCTGATTACCAAGTAATTAAATCTCAATAAGGACAAAACAGAGGCTAACCTGCTCAGAGAGAGAGACCTGCTGCCTAAGTCTCTGGATCGTCTCAGCCATCGTCCCACAACCTGTTCCACTCGGCTGGTCCTACGGGACGGGGAGCGACTCCTGTCCTGGGACTCCATTTACCTGCACTTGGTTAAAAGGTTTGTTATCATTATAATGTTCAACGTAGAGCTATTACAATAAATAAATGTGTAACAAATAAATGAAATCAGAGCAAATAAATGGTTGCTTGTTTTTGTCCAAGAAAAGAGACACAATTACAAAAGATTCGGACACTGAAGACACACAAATCAGGTAAACAAAATCCAGATGCACTTTTTTCCACTGATGCCAACATTGATCCTAAATGAGGAAACGCAGTCTGTTAAACAGAATGGTTTTGTGATGAGAGTAAACAAGCTATGCTCTGCAAATGAGTACAGCGGGGCTACTGAAGAGAAAAGACATCACCTCTGAATGCAGGGGAAAGAATATTACCAGAGCAAAGCTTTGACAAGGTTCTGCAATGTCTGGAAACTATTCTGTTAACTTAAAAGAAGAACCAAAAAAAAAACAACAAATAGAGAAATAAGATGAAATAAAGAAAAGCACAAAAAATATCATGAATACAGAAATAAAACTTGTTTCTCATATTTTTCAGGGACATTTGAGTTATTAAAGTTTTGGTTCCAAGTCTCCGAGGTATACAAACGTATTCCATCATATCTCAAACAAAGGGAAGCAACAGCAAGGAAAGAAAATCCTTGTGGAATATTGTGTGTAAGCTTTGCACTTTAAAAAAATCTATTTTCTTTCTATTCAACCATAAGTTATGCTAAAAATACAGTGTAAACAACTTAAATTCTGTGTTAAAATGCGTAATCCCCCCCAACCCAAACTGTCCTTTGTTTGCAGGCTCTAAAATAACCGTTCAACATAACACACATAACATTTAGCACAATAACATTAAATATGTATTCAAGCTAAAATTCAGCTTTTGGTCTCATTTTTTGGCTAAGACTCAATTTCTAAGGTTGTAAAAGCATCCCCTGGATTAAAAACTAATCATAAAATAAACAGCTTGCTCTACCTTGGAGAAATCAAATAAAAAGGTTATTTGATTCAATGAATTTATCATGAAAAACTAAAGTAGATGGAATTTTTCCTTTTTGACAAATATGGTTCTCTGAGCTATTATTGCTTAGTGAGGATTAAAGATTCATTGGGACCTTTTTTTATATTTCACATGGTCTGGAGCCAACAATGACATCAGTGGTGGCATCATGTAGCCTGATGGTCTCTTAGTCTGATTTATGAACCATCTGATTCAATATTGCCCACAAGTCTCAATAACAATCAATATAAATAGTTAATCATTTTAAATAATGACGCACTTTCATTTTAACGAGTCCCTGCTGTGCCGCTGTGAAGCAGGTGGTTGTCACAGATGAGAATGTTGAAAGGCCATAGTGGTTGGTGGGACAGACATAATGGACCGGCTCAGTGTCTACAGGGTTTGGTTAATGGACCACTGAGGAGCTCAGCGACTCCTTAGATAATGACGTGTCAGCTTACAAAAAAGTCGGATATTGAAGCTTCAAATGGTAGAGAACATCTCTTGGGAGGAACAAGACTGACCAACTGTGGGCACAGACTGGTTCTTTGAAACTTTTGTTTGGGGTCAAATACTCAAACTTTGGAAAACTTTGTATTATTATTGGGTTAAAGATTATTTCCATCATGTGAAAATTTCACACTGACCAAGTATTACAATGTTAATGGATCTGTTCCTCATCAAATTATGATATATATATATAGATATAGATATATATATATAGATATAGATATATCTATATCTATATATATATATCTATATCTATATATA
>JAUZNJ010030539.1:0-39981 GCA_034780135.1 Jordanella pulchra
TGCACAAAAGTAATTTTCTGTGCTTCTACTTTGGCAGCAGCTTCTCAATGGTTGAAGTTTTGTTTCCTATAAATGTCTTCCAGGTAAATGGAATGGACACAGTTCGTGTCCCCATCTTCCTGTTACCACATGAAGACCAGTCTGCGATCTCCCAGAAGCAGAGAAAGGCACAACGGAAGCTACAGGAGGCTGAACAAGCCTCGCAGGTCACCGCCGAGGAGGACGGCATTTTAAAATCTATTTCTGACGCAGATGAAGCAGAAGAGGCTAAAAACTCTGTGCCAATGACTGTCCAAACCCATCAGGGATCAACACCACCAAGTGAAAACTCAAATGAAAAGTAACGGACTTCTAATGCTTTTTGTATTACGAAATAAAAATACAATGTGTCTGAATACTAATAATGTTGGTCTGCTTTACTGCTTCAAAACAAGTGTCTTGGATCATTGTTCTGTTTAAGTACACTTTATGCCCAGGTTTCAACCATTAGATTCAAACAGTCATCCTCAGATGAAGAACAACTGATTCAGGATGTTCAGGAAACACAGAGGCTGAAGCCTCACATCCACTTTACTGGTTTCACTGAGGACTGAAGCCAAAATATCCTTCTCTTGGACTTGATGGTTCAACCATAGAAAAAGAATCAACCAAGCTGGTGCTTAAAGCCGGGAGTAAGTAATCAAACTAAATGCAGTTTTGTTTCAGAGTCCTTGAGGCTGATCAGATTGATTCAGTGGATCAAATAAATGTCTAAACAGCCTGAAATACATTCCCTAACCACTTACCTGAAAACTTCACAATTTCAACAACTATTAACCTATAAACAAAGCAAATCTAGTAATGTGAAAATCTCAGTTTAATCTTATATCACATTTCTGTGTTATCATTCAGTTTATAATGAAGTAGTTTTAACTCTTTGCATTTATAGAGGGAAACTGGATCTAAGAGCTTGTTAAGGCACCAAGTTATATCTTGCCAATAAAACTAGTTTATCCTGTATCAAACACATTAAAACATGTTCAAAGTTCATTTTGCGGTGTGTAGTCTAATTCATGTTGTTTGCAATAATATAGAATATTGGTGGGTGGGGACTAATGTTAAGAGATGTCATACTGCCATCAACTGTGGGCCAGAGTGTCAAACCAACCAAATTTAGATTGCAACATGGCCATAAATAAACAGCAAACGGGAGCAAAATGAGGTAAAACTAGAAAAATTCAAAAGTGGTTTATTGAATTTTAATCAAACACACAGGAAAACAAATTAGGGAGATGTGAGCAACAAATACATCAGCTTATGATTTTGCAATGCAAATTCCCAAAGCTTAAACTTAGATCTAGTCCTGCGTCACATAACAGAGATCTCTGTCATTTTGTGACTAAATGTTCACCCTTAGCCTGCCAATTGAACGTTTGTTTTTTTTTTTATCCCATCTTATACAAAGGGATTGAGTTGAATCAGTTCACATTATAGAACTCTGAAGATATCCTATTTATAGCTTGTAAAGTAACACCGCTATACAACTGGGGAGAACCAGCACAACATCAATGAAGGATTCATCTGGCTTTTCAGAAGCAAACTTCATCTTATATACAGAACTGCTCTAATATTTCACATAAAATGTAAAACTGTAGGAAGAAAAGATGCAAGGGTGTCCTTAAGAAAGGGGCGAGTTCACCTTTAGCTCTTTAAGTTACTGTACTCTTAATTTCTTTCTCCCATCAGTCCTGCATTCAGACTGAACACAAAACAACTGAAATTCATAGAAGAGAAAGATAAAATAAAGAAATAATAAGAAAATATTGCAGAAAAGAAAATACGTTATAGATTACCAGCACTTCCAGTAAAGCATTTTTTAGATGTTTGCAGCTCATCTGGGAAGAACTTTGCAGTGCCTGATGGGAAATAATTTGCTCAGATCACTTCCTAACATGTTGTAGCCTCAGCAAATATTTACTGTCACATTTTTCTCATTTTAGATCATGACTGAAAACAATATGGGAATCGATTCCCAGAGAACCAAACATGCTACAATGTTCTCTGCCACAAAAACGATGAATGAAACATCAGGATATGCCATGAATGTGTTTTATGCACGTCCAAGGAATAAACATTAATGATTTGGGAGCCTTAAAAACACTGGTTGTGGTTCTCTTTAGGTATAGGGCTTAGATTTACTGGAAAGGAGTAACTGAGACACATCATATTAAACAGAATATCAGTTTGTGACATTGCAGGGTGTGGAGCAGGAAGAAAATAAAGACAGGTTTTAGCTCCTAGAAGAAGGGGCTTAATCTAATCTGAGTGTATCTTTATGCCACAGCAGTCCACAGCTACAAGATCTAGAAACCGTATTTGGCCTGAGTCTGACGACGGGTCATCCTGTTTTCTGCCCAGCTGTTCTTCAGTTCCAGCTCACGTTCCTTTGCCTGGGAAAAAGTAAACAAATTTAAAATTTAGAAAACCATTTCTTTTTTTTTTTTTTTCCCCATGACTGCTATTAAAAAATACCTCAACTGTTTAGCTGTATGAGTCTTTTACGAAAAAAGCAAAACTATATCAGGGTCGCACAAATGAGTATAATGAGCATTAAAAAACACTCATACCCTCTGAATGCAGCAGATTTTAATGTGTTTTCCTGGATTATATTTGTTAGACACAAAGAAGTGGATAATTGTAACGTAGGAGGTAAATAACCAACGTTTTAAGTTCTCTTCTTACAGATACAGATCTATGTGTAAAACATATTTGCTGACACCTGTTTGATGCAAGGTGAACAAATCTATGACGCCAGGGATGTGTTAAGATGATAAAGTCCTAATGGAGCGACAAGCACATAATTTTAATCTCAAAATAGTAAAAAACTAAACATGATTTTTAGGCTAAAGAAATGTCAAAAGGATGAGCACTAGAACCTTTGCTAATATTCTACATTAATGACATTACATTTATTATTCCCTTTTATGATCTAACTTGACTACAGTTACTCCATAAATTAAAACTGTTGTCATAAATGATTTTATCTGCGAATGTTAAGTGCACTAAAATATGAAAACACACAAAAGAATCTGACAAAAAAAATGAACATTTGAATCAGTGAATAAAAATCTGATCAGCGCATCAAAAAAAGGGAACAAACTTGTGATCAACATTTAAATGATTTAGTGTTTCAGAGGTTGCTCACCTGATGAATGAGATAAGTTATCTGATGCTTCCGCCTCTGTTGTCCTGTAGGTTGTTCTCCTCTCCTCTGTGGAAAAATAAATAAATAAATAAAAGTTTCAGTCTAAGCTTTATTATTTCTAATATTTTCAACTCATCTTTTGTTTTTATTAAAACACAAATTACTCAAAATAGCCAACAACGAACTAGCACACCCTGTCAGCTCATTAAAAACATCCAGCTAGCACTGACCTTGCTGAAGGACTGGCGGGTTTGTTTTTCCTCCGATATGCTCTTGGTCATCCACTGCTGGTTCCCACTCAGCTGGTCATCTCCCTTGATCTCCAGAAACTTGACCTCCTCCTTGCCTCGGTTTCTTTTCCCCTGCAGCCGCATAAACTGCAGAGACAGGCCGGGGAAAAATAGTTAAAGAATATGCAAATGGTGTGAAAATTGGAAGGTGGTTTTAGATCCAAACTGAAGCATTAACGGAGTAGGAAAAAAAAAGGAACACGTCCAGTACACCCATTTACTATGTAGCTGACTTCTTACCGCTTCGTCATCAAAAATGGATGAGTTGCCAGGCTCTTCTCCCTCTGCTAACTCGGGGTTAGGATCCTGATAGAATGGTTCATTATAACATCCCTTTAAAAAGAAAAAAAAAGCAAGAGCTTTCAGTTGAAGTTTTTTTTTCTTCCATAAATATAAGAATAGAATTAGAGTTACCTCAGGGAACGCCTCTGGGCCAGCCATAGGTTGTTCATACTGATTATATTGACCTTCCCATGCATTTGCTCCCTCAGGGTTCCCTGTAAAGTCCAGAGGTGCATTTGAGCGCCCTGGCTCATTGGGAGCCACGTAAGGAAAGGGTTCTGCAGGGGCCGCTGGCTCAGTATCCTCACTTGGGACAACAGCAGGAACAGGTTGGAAGCTGTCTTCCAGGGAAAAGTAGTTCTGAGGCGTTATGTCCTCTTCGTTATCCTGGTCATCTGTTGCTATTTGTTTGGCCACCTGCAGGGCTGCTGACTTTGCAGCGGCTTTGATGGCAGAGGGAGATGCGCTGGAACTGATGAGACTTTGAGCAGGAGTTCCAGGTTTTGGTCCTTTAGGGTCTTGACGCTTAGTCAGAGTGTGAGGAATCAAAGGTCGCTCTTTTTCCTTCACTGTCAGGTTTTTGGGTTTGGGGAGAATGGAGGAGAGACCTGAACCTGCACCCTGGTAAGAGTAGCAGACAAGTTGGTTCACCCTGCTTGAATTGTGTCACATTTTCTAATGATACAGCAATAGACTAAATGTATTTTTAAATGATTGTGTTTCTTTTTGTTTTTTTCCTTTGTTTTTCAAAATTTATGCTAAATTAAAACATGAAAAATGTGGTCTATGTTTTCCTTCACTCCTTACTGTTTTTTTTTTTTTTTGCTTTAGATTGAGTCTCTACCAGCTTTTCACATCTAGAGAAGGAAAATGTTGCCAAATATTTCTCAAACTCTGTAAGACCAGATGTAGAACATCTCTAAAGATCAGTTTTCTCAAGTCTTGCAATTGTACAGCTCTTCTAGATTTACAATAGGGTCATTGGCTGCAGCTCTGGTTAGTGCACTGCTTCCACATTAGATAAGGTGGACGGTCACATCCTATAAGTTTAAAACTCCTTCACGTTTCAGATGGTGTGCCCAACAGTTTTCTGTAATATGTTCAAAGCTGGGGACGTTATTTCACTGCTCAAGTCAACTTTTAACTTTTTAAAACTTTCAGTCATGAACTGCGATTACTCTTTTAAAAAGCCACTTTATATTCAATTAGAAAGAGTAGGGGACACTAATTTACTAAACATAGTGTTTGTTTCATAAGAAGCATCCTTGATGTAAACACTGATCATCACTTTCAATAAAGACTCCATCCTACCTGGGCTTGTAGCTTCTTTGTAGCTGGCTCATCATCATCCGAGTCTGACTGTGAATTAAAAATGATCATACATTACAACCCCAGATCAAAGCATAATACTTTGTTATCATATGTTTGGTTTAACTTACATCTCGTCGCTGGACTTGAGGCACATGGATCTTGACGGGCTCTGTTCGTTTCTTTGGTCTGGGCAGACTGGATAAGAACCCTCCTGTAGATGCACCGAAGTCCTCCCTCCCTGTGCTGTCCTCTGTTGCAATGCCTCTAGCCCTGACTGTTCCCTCATTTCCTCCAGATACTTTAGGGGCAGGCAGGAAAGAGAAAAGTCCTCCCCCACTACGTTTACTTTCTGTCGCAGCAGAGGTCGGGGTTTCCTCAGAGTCACTCTCATCACTGCTACCATAAGCGACTAGAGACATGTTTGCTGAGTTTAGCGCGGATTAATATTCTACAGGAACAAGTGGACATGGATGAACACTTCTCCTTCTGTTGATTTGAAGAAGCCACACACACAAATTTCCTAATGAACCGATATAAATATTAATGGTACAGCTCTCTTTGTCCAAACAGCCGGAATGAAAAAAATGACCGCATATGGAGTATTAAAAACGGGACATGGAAAAACTGAGCTAGCTAATGTTAGCTAGGCCTCAGTGGTCTATTTCCTCGTAATTTCTTGTCCAGATAATAAAGTTTTAGTAGTAACAACTTCTGCTGAACAAAAACAACAAAATTGCTCGTTTTAAAGTATATATGTGTCCATAAAACTAAGCGAACTACTCCCTGGACTCCATCAAAACATTCGCCTTCATCATACGGTGATTGAGGACGACCGCCGCCTTCTTCTTCTTCTGTTGTTTACAGCAGTAGTGGAGCTATTACGCCTCCTATCACTAAATACTAGTCATTACACATTAGAAAATTATTAAAAAACGTAATCATGTCATGTCAATTATTATAAAAATAATCATATTTTTGAATTTTATTTTGTAATTTTATATTTTTACAACTATCCTACTGCACAATTTCTGAGTACAATATTTCAAAACCTGTACAACAATTTAACTTACTTTGTACATTTTGTACTGACTATACAGTCTGTTATCGTTATTTTTTAGCATTTGCATCCTGCGTTCTGTGCTGTCCCACTAAACAATGTTTATTTTAATTCTTGACATGAATGTGGCTCAAAGCTGATTAAAACACTCAAACCTCAGTTGCTCTAAAGGAAAATATAATTTTTCACACTCTATATTATGTTTTATCTTTTGGAATCCACTCATGAGTCCATACCAAGATTGCTGTTAATTTAGGATAAAGCCAGAACAAATCAAAAGTTTCTCCAGCTCCTTCAGGGTTCCTGTAAGCCTAGCTGACTAATTTTCAGATTTTACTGTGATCGAGAGTATCTAAGAATGTTTGCCTTTTGCTTAAAACAAAAACCTGGTTCCAAGTTAACTTTAATCTCGAACCTGTCTGGTTCAATCCCAGTAATGTTCTCCAACCTATCTAAAGCTATCACAGAAGAGTTGAACTCACATTAAGAATAGGGTAAGTGGAATTTCTTTGGCTAATTTTAAATCTGTTACAATGGTCACCAGTGTTGGGGGTATCAGAGTAACATTATCTAAATATCAAAGAACAGCACACTGTTTTTATTTTTCTAGTTTTCCTTTTGCGAAATATATTCACTGGATTAAAAAAAAAAAAAATCCCATTAATTCCATTTTTCAGATATTTTAAAAATCAGAAATCATATTTTATGTATTTATTTAGTTACTAACATAACATCTTACATATACAAATACAAAGAAAACAAGGAACAGAACACAGACTGTGTAAAAGTATACCAGGGGTGTATGCTGTTATAGAAAATATACTGGTACAAAAAGAAACAACTAAAACAAAAAACAAAAATCATATTTCATTACAACTTTATTGTTTGTACTCTTGCAGATAGTAGATAAGTATAGATCAATTTCCCGAAGCAATACTATAAAAACGGGTAAAGCTTATGAAAATGTACATTTGTGAATATGAAATGTACCAAATATGATAATTATATTGATTGCCTTTCTTCCGCTAGAACTGGTATTCTTTCCATGGAAACAAAAAATGTGATGCTCATACCTTATGGAAAGCTTAGGGTCAACGTTACGCATTATGAAGTTATTATACACATTATCTTCATTATATGAATCTTAATGCTTTGATTGGTTTCGCAGTCGTTCTGTTTAATTCTAGCCAGTGGGGGCGCTGTTTTCTGGTTGCACCTAAATACTGGGGGGCGCGTCTGTAGAGGAAAGCGGGTTTCATTTTCAAATCTAAGTAATCCGGAGGGCGAGCCAGCGTTTGTACAAAGTATCCAGTATACCTTGCTAAGTTGTAGAAATTTATTTAGAGCAGAAACAGATCCCTTGTTTTTTTTTGGTCGTGGTTTGTTTTCGTAGCTCTAAATTCAAAGAAGAAGAGGGGAGGGGGGGAAATCGCCCGCTGCGTCTTCGCTCCAATTTTTCCGCGCTTGGTTTGTTTATTTGGATGTCGGATCGACGCTCGGATTTGTTTGTTGTCGCAGAAGGTTTCATCAAAAGATTTTAAGCTACACAAAATAATACATATTTTTTGTGATAGATTTCTTACATTGAACCAGAATCATGCCAAGGACCAACAGGCAAAAGGAATACAAACCTGGAGATCTAGTGTTCGCTAAAATGAAGGGGTACCCACACTGGCCTGCTAGGGTAAGCTCCCGCCGTGTGCATAATTAACTCAGAGCATTTAGTGTGCTGCTAACTTCAATCTTTCTGACCGTGATGCTGCCTTGGTCCCTTCCACTTGTTCACCCAAGAGAGGCCTAACAGTATACAGCTACCATGTGTTAGCTTAGCACCGCCGTTTTTTTTGTTGTTTTTTTTCCTTAGCCAGCGTAACGAAACGAGCCAATAGTTTGCTATTACGCATTTCTTTAAGGCGCACCATCACGCTAGAAATCCAGTCATCTTCATCAAACATCGATACTGTCGCTGGCTTCTGTTTATTTCCCACTCTGCGGTGTTTTCGTTTCCCCCGAGGCCTGTTGAGGCTAGCGTCAAGTTTATGCTTTTCGTACAGAGCGTAGCCGCAAACCCTAACGGTCGTGTGTTACGCACCGATAACCGCTGACCATTTGTAAAAGTTAGCCAACAGCTGAACCAATGCTACAATAACGTAATTACTTATATTTTCTAATTAAATCCACTTCAATGATGTATGTTTTTTTACACATATCTATAACCGTGTAACCATTTACTCATGATTGTGTTATCCTTTACTGTAGTCAACCTGTTGTCGCCACTACTTTGCTTTTCATGTTAAAATGACTGACAACTTGCTTCTTCTGCCACATAATGTCACCTGTTTAGAATTTTATTTTCAGGAGGAATATTATTTTTGTTACAGTTTTATTTTGTTTTACAAAGTTAACACTCGGGTCCTTTGGTATTGGTGTGTTTATTTGCTTAATCATAACTTTTATTTAAACCGACCGAACACAGTTTGACCTCTGTATGTTTTGATTACATTACAAGATGATCCTGGTGTTATAATCTCTTGTGTTTTCGCATTTTTCATTAGGTGAAGATAATTTTAGATGTTTAATATTAGTATTAATGTGTCTAATTTAAAATCTTCCAATGCTAGATGAATAAATCTGTCATATAAGAGTTTAAAGGGGAATATGCATGATTATTTGTGAAGTTTAGAGAACGAAAATGACATTCATACAGTGAAATTTGCAGAAACAAAATAATATTTATATACTTTTTGACATTCCCAAGAGAGAAAAATCCAATATCATGGACTGTCAACATTTTTTTTGATTCACGAATGACATTCTGGGACCATCTACAAATAGTTCTTATAATAGTTTTCTAAAGACCAAGATGAAGCACAGCATTTACCCGCTGATTCATTCACCTCTTCCCACTCACACAATATACCCATTTTTTAATCCATAGTTAGCCTTTTTAAATAGTTTTGTCTTTTTAGTTTTTAGTCAAACTAGCAACTTAAAAGTGTTGCAAAAAGTAAGCCAGAAAGACACCAAATGCTTGATATTAGAAGCAGCAGTTCATGTAACTGAACACCTTAAACATATCGTTTTTGTTTAATAATAACTTGACTGCAAACAAACTTCTCTCTACTTTCATTGATGGTGACTCTGGCCTGTGTTTTCCCCTCCCTTTACTCAGCCTTATCAGCTTCATGTCAACAGAATTTGGGTCCTGCCCCAACTACCACCTCGTACCGCTCCTATCTGGTGAATACCAGAAGCCCTGTCTGGCAGGGACAATAGTCACCATTTCTGTCTGCAATGACGGCAGTGTTTTTGTCTTTTTATTTCGTTGTACCCTTTTGGAAGACTGTTAATGCCAGCAGAGAGGCAAACCCAAATGATGCATGTAGGGGGTGTTCAGCAACTTCATGAGTTTTCAATATGGTTAACTGAAACTGTTACATATCAATTACAATTGAAATGATTGATATCATTTGACTAAAGATAAATGCATTTTCTAGATTCCTTGTTTTATTTTAATGTTCAGAAAAATCTTCCTTTTCCCATTTTTCTTTTTTTAAGGTAGTGTGTTATTTTTGTTTTGATGTTAAGATGATTTTCCTGTAGCACCTAATAATCCTTTAATAATCCTTTGTTACACAGATTGACGAGTTACCAGAAGGAGCCGTCAAATCACCCTCAAACAAGTACCAAGTGTTCTTTTTTGGGACACATGAGACGTAAGTATTTTGTGTTTGTGTCTTTTTTTTTTTTTTTTGTTTCCTTTTTGCAAGAAACATGTTAACTTAAACATTTAAAATGAATCAAATCAGCGTTGAACATGCTTTGTGGTTGAGATCACAGCTAAAGGTTTAATGATGGCAGGGCTTTCCTCGGAGCTAAGGATCTCTTCCCATATGAGGAATGCAAGGAGAAGTTTGGAAAACCAAACAAGAGGAAAGGCTTTGCTGAGGGACTCTGGGAAATCGAGAACAACCCCACTGTCACTCATGAAGGATACGAGGTTGGTAGTCTTCCTGGAAGAAAGAAGCCTATTGAAATATTTCTTGCACTGTGCAGAATATCAACACAGCAAAGAAAAGGTTAGATGGCGATGGATAGAAGTACCAAACGTTCAGGCTCTCTGTGCAGTAATATATTTGCTAAAGCTTCAATTAACACATCAGAAGAGGATCTGGGAGGGTGTTAGATTGTTTTGCTGCCACTGTGAAACCAGATTGAGCTTTTCTCTGAGATGAATATAGTAATTCACTGCAAAAATGATTTTTTTAAAAAGGTCTTAAGTGTATTTACACTTAATTTGAGAAGGTAAATGAGATGATTTTTGGTTGAATGATTATTTATTTCCTTAAATTAGTCAAATGAGATGTTATGCACTTGAAATGAGATTCTTATTTTTAACAAAAATTCATCTTGTTCCATTGGCAAATTGTATTATCTGCTCAAATCAAAAGAAAATACACCTATTTCGAGAATAAATATGGCTTACTTATATTCAGTGATGGTTTTTTTTCAGTGACATTGTATATTGCAAACTCTCTGAGGTTTGTGTTTGCGACAAACCCAGAGCAGAAAAGCATTAACACTATTAAGTAAAATCTGGAATTACTGGTATTGACTTTGCTGTATTTATTAAAAACTTCCTTATGTGTTACAGCCATAATAACTGTGCAAACTTTTTCCATTTTTGGTAGAATATAAATATCAACCGGGTCTTTGCCTATGACCTTAATGAAGCAAACTTTAAACAGCAGATGTTTTTAACCTCTAATGCAGTTTGAAAGCCTATTTTATCAATTTTGCTGTTGAACTTGTCTTATTTGGCGTGGTAAAGCAAAATGTTTTTTTTTTTAGTCTGCAAAGAAGGACAATTCATCAGAAGCTGCTGAAGACACAGGCAGCTCAGAGAAAGCCAACGCCGAGGGCAGCAGTGACGAAGATGAAGGGACCCTGGTCATTGATGAGAAGAACGAGAAGGGGGGGACTAAGCGAAAAGCAGAGGAGTCCACGGAGGTGAGCTTAAGGCTGTCTGACAGACACCTTCACAACTGGATTCCTGCAAGGCTCTCCTCACCCTTGGCTGCACCTTTGACAGGAATCTCCCAAGCGGCCAAAGGATACAGAGGCAGAGGGGGACAAATCTAACACCGAGGCCAAGCTGAATGATGTGGATAAAACCAAGGCCACAGCGCCTTCCTCACAGAGCGAGTCGAAACCAGAAGGCCAGGAGAACGCTCCACCAGAGGCCCAGCTAACAGCGGAAAAGGTGAAACCTGCTCTATGAGATACTGTTTATCATCAGTCAGATAAAACATACTAGACATGTGATGGTTATAATAAGCAGAACACAGTTATAGGAGAGTAGATCAAGATTTTCTCATTCAACATAACATTTGGGTATTTTAATAGAACTAAAAATACTGTATGCATATGTATCTTTTAAACCATATTAAAATATCTTATTTTAACTTAAGAGACTTACTAGAAATGGTTTGTTTCTCTGTTGACAGGACAGCTTCTAACAGCCACATCACAAATTAAGTGAAAAATGCCACAGTGCAGAACATGGTGTTTATGGATGTTTAAGGTCATTTAGAAAGCCCCGCACAAACATATTATAAATGTTTGCTTCAAAAAGCCGATTGAACATCAAATAAACTTCCTCTGGTGGCCTCCAGGTCATGTCCTGATTGGCCCGATTTTGCTTTGTGAAGTACCAAGGGGTGAAACAGATGATAAATTACTAATAATATAATATTTATATAAATTACATAATAATTTATAAGCTCACCGGTTACTGTTTACTCTTCTGAGTTTTTTGAAAATTTAATTAAAACGAAATGAGAAAACTCAATGAAAAACATAATAGGATTACCAAATGTATTTTTCTAACAGAAACAAAAAAAAAAAACGTAAAAAACTTATTTTAGCCAATAAGAAAATGAATAACTTTAATCTTTTATGCACCATTTAAATATCTGGTTTCAACTATTCTACTGTTTACAAACAAACTCTCCATATCTAATATCAATATGTTTCGATGTGCACAACAGCAAAGATATTAGAGTCCGTCTTCTGTATCCATTTTCTTTTTCTAAAATATACTGACTTAAAATTTGTGTTGTAAGATTAAGAATGATTTTTTTTTTACTTATTTAGATGAAGTTATCTTATTTAATATTATTTGTTTAACATAGTTTGTCCAAATACAACAAAGCAGCTCACAATCACAAAACTACACCAGTCAAAACAGGCCATCAGCCCATGATAGAGCTCAATAATCGAAGACATCTTTTTGGAGCCATTGTGACATTGTTGATTTCATAATGTTAAACCAAAAACTCTGCCCTAATTGTTTCTTTTCTTTCCTCTCTGCAGCCTGTGACAGACAGCGCTTAACATCTACTCTAAAGAAAACCAACAGCCCTCAATGCTTTTCTCTGGAATTCAGGCATCGACAGAACTACTAGTAGGATGCCAGATTTCAGCGGTTTAATTAATGAGCAAGCTACGTGAGAAAAAGAAGAAAAAAAATAACTACATGTTTGTATTGAGAGACAAACAAATTTCCATTTGTCACTTTTGGGATGTTCTATATCCCAGAAATAAAAACAAAAAGAAAATTAAACATTCGCTGATCAGTCTTCAAACAATTGAACTGAGCATTTTTAAGCTCGTGTGCAAATAGGATTTGGGTGTTTATATTTTTTTTATTTCCAAGTGCAATTACATAATTACAAAGACTGAATAATAGGTGTCCAATTTTTTTTTTCAGTTTGAGGGAATAAAATAAAATTAATATATACTGCATTTATCACAAAAGATCTAAATCCCAAACATGTCTTTGAGAACTACTCCCTAATGATGGGTTTTAAAACATAATGTACAGAATAATAGAACACATTTTCACCAAACGCTCAGCTTTAGTTTATAACCATTTCATCCCTGTTTGTATCAACCTACTTCTCAGCCTCAGCAGGCCCTTTATTCAGTCATTGAATGCATGGTGAGTTGCACTTTCAGTCCCATTGTTTTCTTGTGTCATTAGCAACAGCAGTTTTTTTGCTCTGGTGTGAATGTTTCACTGGAGGAGAACAAATTGTGTAGCTAATCTAAATTTCCTCGTAGGTGGATCGCTGGGTTTTTCAAACACATCGATCCTGCAAATCCTGTTTAATTAACTACTGCAAAGAACGGCCTCGTAACTGTCCTAGCTGATGGTAACATTTGTAGAAAGCAGAGAGATATTCCTGAGTGTTGTGTCAGTTTGACCTTGAAATGTTAAGGGGGAGTGGTGGTGATGGGTGCAAGGGTGGAAGAGTTCCTTATCACATCTGGATGAAACCCATCAACTCAAAACAGTCTCTGCTTACATCTGTCCAAACATGTCACTGATATTCACTGCATTAATAGATTGTTGGGTGGGTGGGGGGGGTTGTCGTTTGGTGGTTTTCTTAAGTGATCAGAGTGCGACCATCACAGTTTGTTGAATTTGTAAAAAACAAAACAAGTTTTTTTTTTTTGTTGTTTTTTTTTGGCCAATCTTGTAACTGGAATACAAGTCATTTTACTTTAGTGGTCTTATTGTTTTCACTGTGATACAAAGTTGTGGATGTGATTGTTCTTTCATCGTTTCGGTGTTTTTTCAACCGTATACCGGTGTTCGCTTTTTCAAGTCATCAAAAAAGGGAAATTCCTTAAAAGAAAAAAAAAGATTATGTATCTTTTCCTCCACTTGATTCAGAGTACATTTTGTTTTCAGTTGGTTTGTTTTGTTTTGCTTTTTCTGTTTTATTTCAGATGCTGACATTCATCTTAAGCTGCTGCTTAGTTTGCCATTGTAGTTGCCAGTTGATTTAATAAACATGTTGATTACCAAATGATGCTGTGCACTCGTCATTTTTCAGGATTCGTGGAATTTCAGTCAATTAGGCTGAACCAACAGGGCTGGCAATTTTTCCTTTATTTCTCCTCTAGTCTATATTAAACCATACTCTTATTTCTACTGCTATACTTTTAAAGAACATTTCATAATCTATGGTTTTCAGAAACTAGCCATTTTTTCTCTCCTGAGTAGACTTAGCTGTTGTAGGTGGATTTTCCTGACAATAAGTCAATACTTTGTACCTAAAGCCTTGATTTGCTGAGAGATTACATAGATCTTTTACATGGGAACTGAAATTAACAATACAGAAATAAATAGTGTAACAGACGTGTGTAAGGCACACATAACATTTTCAATAAGGGAAAGAAAAAGGCTAAAATAAAATTGGCATGTTAGGCTGATAACAACTCAGTCACTGCAGAAATTTTGGATTAAAACTGAATAATTATAATTCCCCTGCAAATATTTTCTGCATTCTCTATATTTCGGAATAATAAGTAGGTTTTAAAGATGGTTTAACTATTTAAATTGTTTTTATGAGATATGGACAATGCGTCTGATCCATCCATCCATCTAAAGAACCAAGCAATTAAAAAACAAAAAAAAGCTCCGGTAAAAATATGAAGATAAACCTATAAATTGGTGCTTCGCACTTTGTTTTCTGAGGACAGTAAATAGTGCCACATGTTTGAACTCTTGAAAAGACACTCCTGTCCAGTGGGTGGCGCTGCAACAAAGCGTCCTAAGTATTGCTGCTACATGTGACATTGACATCAACAGAGGGTAAGCCACATATAACATCCTCGCTTTTCTTTAAAAACCTACATCTTTATACTAAAATAAAAGTAGTAGCTCTAGCTTACGGGGATATATAAGTGCAATTAGTTAAGAGCTAATTCGAGCGGCAGTTAACGGTAGATCTAAAGTTCACCTGGCTGTGTATCCTATGTGTTTGCAGAACGGATAACTTTATTTTGTTCCTACAGCATCATGAGGCTGACCGCTCTCCTCTCGATGGCAGCCAGGGTTGTGGTACCGAAAGATTACCGTTACGGCACCAGCAGGCCGTGGACGGAGGCTGCTAAGAGGCGGAATCCTCCGGGAAAGAGGAGGAGGAAGGTGTTCGTGGAGCCACTGGAACCAGAGGATTGGACACTACTGAAAGGAGACATGGTGAGAACCAGACACAGGATTATTCATCAAGTCTTTATGGGCCCATTCTATTGTCTGGACTGATTTCCCCAGGGTTTTATTTTACCCACAATAAAGCATGTGAATGTATGGACTACAAGCATGTTAAAATCTACCTGCATCTCATTAAGCTAAACTATCTATTCAAATCTTCGCTGGGGACTAAAGACAACTCGCAACTCGAAATAAAACTCGCATAATATCATTACCCGATTAAAATCTTTGATTTGCAGGAAACATATGGTGTGACCTGTGACAGTCAGTTTGAATAAGAAAACAGATCTTAGATGCTGACCTCACCTCCACTCCTACTTCGAGAAACTAGTTCTTGTTTTTAATTACATCACACTTGGATTACATTAAATCCCTGTATTTTGATCTTAAAGACTAAATGCTGTTTTTTGTTAACTTTTGAAAGCAGTTGCTGCCAACAGCAACACAACCAGTTAAGGTTTAGTTTTACTTCTTTTTTTCCACGTTTAAACATGTCGATAACTGTTCTTTCTCCAAATGAGTAATTGTTTGGAATTTGTGTTGTTATTAAAACGCATGTGGCAAAAATCAAAAATTAAGTCAATTAATCTTCAATGGAGGAAAACATTTTTCATAGCACTGTAAATATAAAACCTGGGTTTAGACCCAGAATGTCTTACCTTTACTTTCCTAAAGGAAAAGGGATTAAAGGTGGACACAGCGCAGCCTGCTGATTCAACCTGGAGGGTTACTCTTTTTACACACTTGGTTTATCAATATTATCATTAAATTGAATCAATATTAAGTTGTTTTGTCTTTGCAGGTTGAGATTCTTGCTGGGAAGGAGAAAGGGAAGCAGGGAAAGGTGACCCAAGTCTTCAGGCGCAGAAACTGGGTCATCTTGGAAGGCCTGAACACTGTAAGAAACCAAATTATTTTTTTTTCCTTTTACATTGGTCTAAAAAGGGGTAAATTGAAAATGTATCCTTAACAGTTGGACTGATTTGATGATCCATCCTTGTTGTTATTTTCTATTCAGATAGAATTTTAAACAAGCAACCAAGCTGTTAATTGCTTTCATTTCATTATGTTTTTTTCCTATTCTTTATTTCTACAGTGAACTGTGACTTGCATTAATACATTTCAGAAAACAGTGAACCTTTTGTATCTTTTAACGCTGTTGAAGATTTGGAGGATATCCTGCATGTTTTAGTGATCAGATACTGTAAATTTTCCTCCACAGAAAGTTCTCAAATTTAAAATTTAAACTTTCTTTGGATAACCAAAAAATACAGCAATCCTCTTCAACTCCACTAGATGGAACCAGATATCTGATCGGTTAAATGCCTTTATTTTTCTTGCTGCAGCATTTCAGGTTCATTGGGAAAACCAGAGATTACCGTGGAACCTACATTGCCAGTGAGGCTCCTTTGTTGATCCGTGATGTCGCCCTCATTGACCCATCAGACAGGTAGAATAAACACTGGCCGACTGAGGTTTAAAGAGATAGAAACAGGCATGCAAAAAGTTAACTGTTAACTAGCTCAACGTGTGACCTCATCCAGGAAACAAACAGCCAGGCAGACGAGCTCTGAGCCAATTCTTTCATCATTGGACGAAAGCGGGCACATACAGTTAGTCACAGTAAAAGAAACAGGACTACACTGAAAAACAGGCTAAGTTCCAACATCTATAAACAGAGATGTTGATGGCAGCAGCGCAGCTGATATTTTAATCCAGGACGGAGTCGCAGCCGAACAGGAACAGACCAAATGATGACCAGATGATTTCTGACAAGAAAAAGCAGAGAGAACATAAAAGTTACAGTGGAAACTTAACAAATACTGCAGAATGGGATAAAAAAGATAAGATGAAGCAGAATGAGGACAAGTGTTTTTATGTTATCCAACAGCCTAAACATATAGCAGCATAAATACAGGAAATAGCTCAGGATAACTGCCTATTTGGATGAGCTATGAGAAAGGTAGAGCCACAGAAAAACGTCTGTCCAGACTACAATTCTCCCCTGCCGGATTTGGCTGTCAGTGCTCTACTTTCACCTGTCATTCTACTCACCCGAAGACTAATCAAACATCACTCTTTTTTTAACTCTAAGCTTTATCAAAAAGGAAAGTTTCAAGACTTGTCTTTAAAGTAGACAGGGTGTCTGCCTCATGGACTTAAACTTGTAGAGGGTCCTAGAGGAGAGGAGTGTGAAAACGAAAAGATTGACCTCCCGTTCTTCTTTTAGAGGTTCAAGGAACCACAAGTAAAACCTGAAACAATCAGATCTCTGATATGTGCTTTTTTATTTAGGGATTCAAGGACTGTAAGAGATACACTGTCTAGACTTAAAAACACTTGCAATGCTGTATGCAGAAAGACGTACAGCAAACTTATAAACAACCAAAAATGCACCAGTAACATTAAAATAGATCTCTAGATGAATCGAATGTTGAGTTTTTCAGCAGGTTTTAAAGTAATGTTGAAGATCTTTTCAGTCCATGTCAGTTGATGTTCTTTGACTGTTAACTTTTCAGGAAGCCCACCCAGGTCGAGTGGAAGTACACGGAAGAGGGCGAGAGGGTGAGAGTTTCCACCAGGACGGGCCGAATCATCCCTAAACCTGTGGTGGAGCGACGAGACGGCATTGTGCCTCAGCAGTGGAAAGGTGAGACCAGGGTTCAGTTCAGGGGCAGTTTATTTCAGTTACTGTCGGCTTATTCAAAACCATCTGGTTTATCTCCTAAACCCAAAGAAAGATTTGGGTGGTGTTTTTTTTCTGAAGTTGAGTCCATAAAGACTGCAAAGATCAGTCAAACTAGACTTTAATTGTGCTATTTCTGTTAACTCTTTTAATGAACTGATCAAAACACGTTTGTGTGTCTGGAGTCGTATTGCTTTTTGGTTGAAAGAAACTCTAAAGAGTCTCTGTTTTATGGCAGAAGATGTTTTAGTGTGAAGATGTTGTGTTTAGAGTTTTATTCAGGGTCCCGCTTCAGCTCACATGATTGAAATGATTGCATTGCCCTCTCCAGCATGCCTTTTAAGTTCTTCAGAAATCAAATCAGGTTAGCTAGAGCAGGAGCAGCTCTTCCTACAAGATCCATTGAGATTTTGAAATAGTTTGGAAAGAAGAAACGGTCTGAGGAGAGCAAAAACTCTTTCATAGCACTGATACCCTTTGGTTTCGTACCTGAACTTGAAGCCATTTCTGTTTCCACACAGATGGACCCAAAGACACCAGTCCTGAAGACACTCTTGAAAAAACCTATGTTCCATCTCTTAAAACTCTGGAAGAGGAGGTCATGGAGAAACTGGGTATTCAGGAGGACAGGAGGCACCGGAGGTCCTATTGGTACTGAACATAAATGTTAGACTTCTACCTCCTCACTCTGTCTGGTTCTTCCAGGCGTGTTGAGAATACCTTCGATGGCTAGGAGTGTAGTTCCTGGTCGGATCACATAATTAATGGAAGACACCTTAAAGAGACTTAAAAATACTGTTTCTGCATTTAAAACATTTGTGAACCTTGTATCTGTGCAACATGTTTTTCCTGAATTATTCTGGGGTTCTTTTTTCTTCATAAAAATGTGACTAATATTCTGGCCTGTGTTTTATTGCCATTTAGAAAAAGATGTATTAAATATCAAAGTAGGAAAGACTTATTGTGAAAAGGCATATTTTTTAGAGAGAAACTGCAGTTCTACACCTCCACAAAAATACAATGACGTTTCTTAAGTTTAGAGAAGCTTTTTTACAATTACAACTTATTTTGATTTGAAACCTGCTCAGGCAATTTTTAATGAAATTAAGAGTTATTCAAATATAATACCATATTTAGCAGCTTGAGAAATTGAAATGATCTTTTCATAAAATCATGATAAGTTTTAATCAGCCTATTTCAAAATGTAATCAGACTTTCCTCCAACAAGAATTAATATTTAAACTTGATTTAAAATATATCGATGCTTCAAAGTGAATAATATTAATTAAGCCCACACATTGTGTTATAGTCAGAGTGTTAAAATGGTGGCATTACAATCTAAAGCTTTTGTATATTTTATAATAGATGAAAGTGAGGAATAAGAATATTTTTCAAGGCCAAAGAGACTAACAGAACAGGAATAACTGATGATTTATTTCAGGCTTCATCTAGTGAGTCTGTGACATGAGGGGAAAAAAATGAGATTATTAGTGGTATTGGCAGCTTTAGGAATGGAAATGGGTACCGCCTGTTTTGGATCCGTCTTATGGCAGAAAATGGGCTTATTTTATTTTACCAATGCCCAGACAGACCAGCACACGGCTCTCCAAAACTTCAAGCCATCAGAAAAATGAGTCTGACTTTCCAAAATGTCTGGGAAACCTGAAGCAGACATGGAGACGGTCTGGGAGGAGAAGACTATACAGACTGCATAGTTGTACATAGTCCTTCCTCACCTCGTTTGACTCCATCTTTCTGGCACCACTGGTTGTACCTGTGATGTGTTAAAGTTTGCAAGTCTGACTTAATCTACAAATGTATTACCAGCTATGGAAAATGAGTGAATGAAACTAAACCAGGGTGTAGAAAAAAGGATTGGCATTATCGGAGCTATTGTTCATTGTCATCCTTTAAAAACCTTCAGTTACAGGATACTTGCTGATTTGACTTAAAATGATTATTATAACATTTCAAAATTATGGTTTAAACTCAATAATATTTTAGCCTACCTGTATTTTTTCCCTTTACTTTAATATCTATGATGTTCTTTCAAACTTTTGTTTTCCTCTGCAAAAGTTATTATCCAGGCTGGGATTAATGAACTACACCTAATCTATTCAATCAACTAATAAATTGCAGAAATAAACTGTTTATTTGCAGCAGAGCTGCTAATCAGAGGGGCGCATTGTGTTTATAATCAATTAAAGTTGGAGGGAACTGTGGGATGGGAATTAATTTAGGTGTTTTATTGTAAAAGGGGTGAAATACATGTATACATGCCTAATATTTTAGAGTGTATTAGACTTTATTTATTTCTATACTTTGTTATGCTCTTATCCTAAGGGGTGGAGCTAAATGGGTGCCCTGGTGTTGCCATGGTCACCCTTAGCCAATCATTGGCCACCCCAAATAGGTGAATGCTAAAAGACACATAAATAAAAATAACAAGCATTTGACAAAAAAAAAAACAATAATTTGAAAAGTATTTTCCCTTTAACACGGATGCTGACAACAGTAATACTCTCAAGTGGGTTTGTTATAACTCGGTTTACATTTCAGTTTCCTAGTTATTGACAAAAAATTGTTAACAAAAATACCGTTGTTGATAATTCACATTAATAAACTCACATTAAAGAAGATAAATACATAGTTCATGCTTTTTTCAGACCTACATTTTGTGTTTTATGGGTAGTGATGTGTCTCTGCAAGTCATCTACCAGTGTTCAGTGTAATCAGGCATAACTAAATCCATTTAATGTAGGTATTAGTAGATTGAAATGTTAACATGCAGAACAGTTAGCCATAAAAGTTGGTGGACATGTTTTTCCAGACATGACAATTGATAAAATGTTCCTCCAGAACTCAAAGCTTACAGAAGTTTGTCTATTATACCTTGAATTTAAACAGCACGGATGTGTAAATATATGCACCTATTTTTTAGCAAAGGTTTTAGGAAAATATAGCTTGTCTTTACAGTGTAGATTGACCCTGAGGTTCTGGCTCCTGTCTCCCTTTGCATGAAGCATTTCTTCTTCAGTTTCACTTTGCTTTCATTTTTAATGCATGCTTTATTCCCTTATCACTTATATCCCATTTAGACATTTGGAATAAAACCATTTTCACTACAGGCTCATAAAGAAGCCAACATTCTTACTTTTACCCACTACTGCTATAAATATCTACCTTTATGTGTATGAATAAAATAACCAGTTCATTAAAAGTGATTTACGGATTTGTATATATCCTATGGAAGGAGCAGTCTATGATGGTTTATTTTTCCATCTGGTCAACCACATGTATTGATTTACCATGAAACCAAGTAACTTTTTTGCCAGCCCTTCAGCTGTTAAAGCAACTATAGGTTCATTCATCGACAGACAAAACTGACAAGTAGCAGATCATAAATTTATGATGATATTTCACAGAGGATCTTTATACCCTAATTTCTGGTGGGTTGGTTCAGAAAGCATGGCGAGCTGTTGGTTTGGCCTGTGGTGGGATGAGAGCTGCACATTTTCCCAGACTCGCCCCTCCTGAACCAGTTTACCTCTGCATCCATGAGGGAATGAAAGTTGCCAGTCAGCGGAAACTGTTTTTTTTTTTTTTTTTTTAGATTTTCTGACTTTATGGGAGGAAAAATAAGCTTAAGGCTTGTCATCTCCTCTGTCATTGTATGGTTTTGAGTCTGCAGCTAGGTGAGGTGCAGGGGGGGGATTGATGCATTACTTCAGTTGTCTCATTCTCTATTTTTCCATTAGCTCACAGAAAGTGCTTATTTAAGCCTTAAGTTGCCCATCTTATAATTTTTGCCTTGTGGGTGAATTGACAGCATTTCTGGTAATCTAGTTAAAATAAAACCACTTGCATGACTCAAGCAGAATCGGGGATTCATACAGAATAAACTGGAGGCTCTGCTGCTGTTAAGCTGAGTCATGTTTGCTCCTCGACCACAAACATTAATGAGAGCCACCTGGACAGGACTCCTACATGTAAAACAGCAGCATTTTCAAGGATAAAACGGTTTATAAGATTATGTTAAAATTGAACTGTTGACGTGGCAAAAAACGTGCATCTAAAATTCCGATTTAAAACTCATGGATTTCCAGAACATCTGAAGACAGTTTCAAACTAAATCTGAGTGCTGCTCTGGACTCAGCGCATGATCTAAGCTGCAGCTTCGGTGTAATGATACAGTCTGATTATAGGCTGGATGTTTGAAGGCTGCTGGAAAAAGTAACTTTAGCCTGTATGCCGCTCTGAGCCATTGCCTGCCTACATGTTTAACTGTGTTTGGGCAAATTTAGTCAGCTGGAAGTGGATATTTGTATATGACTGTAATCTATTGTGGTTTAAATTACAAAACAAACTTTCTTTTGAGCTTTAATTCCTTCAAATATCATCCATTTTCCAGACCAGTGTTGTGGTTGACAGTGCCTTTCCCAAAATAATAACCTTTAAGAAGTTATTAATCAGATTTTTAACATTTTTGTATTAGAAATGTTTTTTTTTTTCTCTATTTGTCTGATCTTATGTTCTGATCTTAAAAGATGTTCATTACTGTGACTGTTATTATGATGAGACTGTGTGCATGTGTAGTTAATACAAAACTCCATTCGTCCATTCATTATCCTAGTAAAATTATCCAGTTCATTCTGAGGGATAAAGTCCTTCTAATGTATTTTGGGTCTTTGCTTGCATTGCTTTTATTTATTTATTTTTTAATATTCACACTTAATGTTTAAATTTCTCTTTGGGACCTGAGGAGAAGAAATTCCAACAATGAGTATGGTTTTATTCTGCTGTTCGTCGAGTCATTCTGGGTCAATGTTGACAGCTGGTCCAACTCGAAGCAAGACCTCTGATCCTCGCTTGCTTTTTGAGCTTTGTCATTTCCTCCCCAGACTGTTACCTGGGTGTGAGATTCCTCAGGTGTCCAGAGCCAAGAGATGCAGCTGAGGCAGAGAAGTCCCACCACAAAGCACCATTCACCGTCTGCAGAAAGCTACACACTTTCCGCTTCATGCAGAACATTGGCTGACACTACAGGGAATCATTTAAAACCCTTATATTAGACAAATCTGTTTGTACTTCATAAAAGTAAGGAGCTACAAGTTTTTCATTGAAGTTTCCTGAAATGAGACATGTCCTAAGTGATAGCTGCAAAACAGCTGATAATCCACCTGAACAAATGTCCTTTGTTCATTCATTTTTGCTGGGGTTTTTCTCCAACTGGAAAAGAGTTTGATTTCACTTCAGAAGATTAGAGAACAAATATACCATACACAAAGTGACAGGGGTTTTATATTTTGAGTGTTTTTAGATTTTGGTTCTGTTTGTGGTTCTGTAAATGTCTTGGTTGAGTTTGTTTTTTATTATGTGGTCTTTGATTTACTTAACCAGTATTTCCAAATCCATGATCCATGATGAGAATTGCCCAGACAGCACTGCTCCTTTCCTCAGTACACTGGATTCTAGTCAGAGATCTGCTCTCACTGCCTCTTAATCTTCATGATGCTGTTTTTTTTTCCTAATGTTCTCTAACAAACCTCTGAGGTCTTCACTGATCTGTGAACAGTTGGGTTCATACTATATATGGATGGACTCCTCATGGTGATTTGTGGTCATTTGCTTTTTTTTGGTATCATTGTAAATGGGGCTGAATACAAACAACTGCCACAGGTTTAAGATGTTTATCTTTAAATGACAAAGCAATGTATCATTTTAGACCCACTGCACATGATGCAATCTATTGAAGATTGGGGCTGTAACATGATACAATGTGGACGACCGTACTTTAATAGGTGCTTTATATGCGCCATAAACTGTCTTCTGCACTGGCTATGATGGTGAGCTACATGCATTAAATCTGACACCACTTGCCTCTTTGACCTTTTTTTCAATTTCAGTGGCCATCATACTTGTCCCCTTTTATATATAATAAACAATGTATTTATAGCTTGTGCTTTAAGGACTTCTTAACCCTTGTCTCTCCATCTGTCTGATCTGTATAACAAAATGTTGCACCCTCATTGTTAAACTCACTTCTATCCTCTGAGTGATATTTTGAAATGCTTTTAAATAGAGCAAGATATTCTTTGCAGTTGCCCCTGTTTGTATTCTTATTTGTTTTAATGTTTACGTCACAGTGTGTCTAGAAAACGATGTTGTTGATCTCAGTGTGGCTAACCTGTCTAATGGGGATACAGAAGAACATTTTACTACTGCAGGGCCCCATTCATGAACGGGTATGTCAAAGCGCTTGAAGGAGCAAAAGTGAAGAGTATAAAATGTAAATTATGTTTCCACTGCTTGGCAGCATTTAGTTTTGTCCTGCTACTCAAATCTGAAACCTCCCTGAAAATTTGAGATGTCAAACAGTTTCTGCACCAGTGTTGGGGGTAAAGCATGACAAACGTAACCCATTACATTAACATATTACATTCCAGAAGTAACAAATACTGCATTACAAACTGAATTTAGGTAATATTATTACAGTTCCTAAGGTAGGTAACATTTTAAACATAAATCATCTCCATTGGCATATTTTCTAACTTGCGTACCCAAATCAAAGGAAAAAATATACTACTAAAAAAAAAAAATATTAATAATATATGTTAATTTTTGTGGTGTATATTTTCAGTGCAGGGACTGTGGCCCCTGTTGGCCCCTGCCTGTTCTAAATATTTTGATCAGTGTAATCATTTGGATTACTGTACTGTACACAACATGAGGGTTTAAAATAGACTTCAACAAGTCAGTTATTTGTGTCTAAGCAGTCGGTACATGTTTACAATTAAATGTTTTTCATTTATTTTTTGTTAACTTAAAAAAACATTAGGTTTGTTAGTTCTCAACAAAAACAACAAAAAAAAACAGTCAACTCCGTTGGTGTTCCAGTATCCAGGGGAACTGCATTATCATCTTACCTGCAGCATCAGCAGCAGCTGATTCTTCCTCAGCTTGCCCTGGTTCATTCATCCCTTTGCACTAAACTGCCATATATGCTATAGTTTAGCTTCTTGAGCCCTCACCCCCACCCCCGACCAGCCCGCGTCACCTCCATCCCGGTGCCTACATGGAGAGGGAGGATCTGGGCACTTCATGGTTTTATATTTGGAGCGTCTCTCTTTCCTTCCTCTCTCTTTTCTCCCATGAGCCTGGGACCCTGTCGGTGCGCGGCTGCATCTCCAGCTTCTATCTACCTGTGCAGAGTCGCACTGCAGCACTCAGAGAGGAACTGACGGACGAAGCCTACTTGCACAGAGAAGTCAGACCGTCCCGCTTGAGCTAAAATGACGCTGATTAACACCAGGTATGCTTATGGTTCGCGTAATGCCTTAACAAGTTGCCGTTTAATTTATGCCTTGCAAAGATTGCTCCTTCTGGTTCCGTTAAAACGGAGCGGAGTTGATTTCATCAGCAACAACGTGTGAGGTGCATTACTGCGCAAAAAAATTAAACCATCCCTTTAAACTTTGCTTTCATATAAAGAGGGTTTCTTGTATTTTAGAGTGGAGCTGATAGGCATTTCTCTAAGCTATTTTGGGTTTTTTCTTTACTTTTTATTTGGACTTTAGTTGCTTTTTCCTTTAAATTTCCGTGGAATCCTTTACAGGTTAACCTGTATGCATACAATTAAATATCCCAGGTGGGATAAAGAAATGGCAAGGAAAGAAGAGTTATATACTTAGGTTAAAAGAGGGACACCATATGAAGGTTTGTGTGTTTTTTTTTAACCTTTAACAATTTAGTCAATTTGCTGTCAGTTTTAACAATATTTCTTTTTTTTCAAATATTGTTGTTAGGGTTTTTTTTTTTTTTGCAAGAGGCAATGGGACATCCTTAAATTTACTTCTCAAAATATCCGACATGAAAGTGAATGTTAGTACAATCAGAAAGCGTTTACACAAGTCAAACTTTGACTGAAGGTGGCCAGAGATGAGAATTTTGTTCCCAGAGAAAAGCCTGAACGTTTTCCAGAGAGAGCGTTGACAAAATGCAGGACTTTCTGAGCAAATGTTCTTCAAATAAACCCAATTATTTGGAATCCAGAGCAGATGGGATATTTATGTTAAACCATATATAAAATTCCAGGAAAGTCTCTCATGCTAACTGTGAAGCATGGAGGTGGAAGTATCCTGGTTTGGGAGTAGTGTGCTCTTTCAGAACCACTTGATCCTTAGTGAACCAGTCTATCAGTGGGTACTTGTCAGAAATCTAAGATTTTCTGTAAAAAGAATAAAAATCTAAGCAGACCTGGACACTGCAACAATACAATGAAACCGAAACAAACAAGTAAACAGGTTAACCAGGGATATGAGGTAATGGATAGGATATGTCATGCTACTTCTAGATGTTTCTCTGCTTTAACATCTTATTTGGTTGATTGAAGTTCTGTAATAGCCTGTTAATCAGCCATCAGTGGAAACCAGGTGTGCTCCAGGAAGTATGGATTTAACTGAAGCTGAAAAACCCCTGGGCGAGACCGAGGACTAGGTAAAAAACTTAAAAATAGGAACTCTTAACAAGCTGATGTGGAGTGCCTTGATATATGCAAGTAAATGTTCAAAGAGGGAGCCCATGGGATTATGAAAAAACGTAGGGTGGCACAGGGTTTAGAATTTATCTAAGGGTTTGGATATTAATACGTAATCCAGAGTGGTCTACGTCTAGTTCAAATGATTCAAGTTCATTTGAATACAGTTCAGTCATAAAGTCTGGTGAAAACCCATTTGCATTCAACAGGATTCATGACCCATCCACACAAAGATACACTCAGGTCTAAACAGAAATGTACTTTACCAACCTTTGTGTCATCCACATGAAGCCAGAGGGTTTCGGGTCTGTAAAAATGTTTTGAAACTAGGTCCAAGACTGAACATATTTTAAAACTCAGTTTGATATTACTGTATCTCTGCAACTTTATCTTAGGCACTTGCATTATTGGCTTAAACCCTCCAAACCTCCCCCTATAGACCTCTAAGCACTAACCCTCCGTTTGCTTGTTCCTGTGGAGTGTCCGCCACATTAACATGGTAGGTAGGGCACTGCAGAAATGCCCTTTCCTCCATATAGTAGGCAGGGCGAGTAGGCCGTGAGGCGCAGGCACGCTGGAATTTGGCAGTGGGAGTAACTAATAGCAGAGGAAACACTGGCATTCAAATGTAGGTTTTCTGCATCTATGTTACAGAGTCAGAAAATCACAAGTTAGGAAAAAGAAAAAAATACCTCATTAATGTCAAAAGGGAAGGTCCTGTTTGAAATAGTTTTATTTGACTGTATAAATGTAATTTTTAGAAAGGGGCAAGTATTTGATTCCATGTCAACCTGCACTGCAGAGCTACAGCTATGTGTTGCCATAGTTATGACTATGTTCGTTTTCTGTCTGAGGGAAGAGGCCGTCCCATTCTCGTTTATATTCCCCCACCCTCAATCAAGATACTCTCCAAATCTGCGAGTTTGACTTAATTGGGAGTGACACTCAATAGTTAAGGGATAGTGCTTAGGGGTGGGTTGGGATTGGGTCAAACACTCATGCACCCCCCTCAGAAAACTTTTCTGTGCATGCCCAATTCCATTCCTGGCTTGCTTCCATTATTGCATCACAGCCCCACCAACAGGTTTGGCATAATTTTACAGCTTTTTCAGGTGCATTGAGTATTCATGTGAAGGCACGTTTACTAAGCTGGCTTTGTTCTTACAGCTAAAATTTCTACAGATATGAGTTTTTTGTCTACATGTGGATTAGAGCTTCAGTCCAAACCGTTCTATAAACCCTACTGATTGAAACAACCCTCTATCTTTGCAGCAATTCCTCATCCTTAGCAACCACACACTATGTTTTGTTTAATGATGACCACAGGGAGACATCTATTGAATCACAAAACTGAGAACCAGAACGTCTCTCTTTTTATATAAAAAAAAAACAAAAGAACATTCATAAATTCTCACAAATTCATAAGAAAAAGGTTTTTAAGTGCCTGGAGGCCTGGTGAGCTGCTTTTAGTCTTGAGTGCTTTCCTGTACCCAAATTTTTCTTTCTGCAGTTCAGCTTGGGGCACAAGTGATTTTCAGTAATGGACACACATAAAGCCAGAGGTGAATTTCATTTATCTAGTCTCATGTTTCTAGTTTGTGGTTATATAATGTGCATGATTTTTCACCTTTTTTCAAAAACAAACAATGGAAAATGTTTAAATGCATCAAAAGGAGTAGTCACGAAGATTCAGATATGATACTGTTTATTTGCTGCTAAAGGTGGAACAGCAAATCAGGGTCAGATACATTAAATCCGTGCTTGTAATGTTAACATAACCACCCTTTTTTGGCAGCTGAGTCCATGATACTGAGACCCACTCTTGAATTTTTTTATTTTTCCCATATTTCTTTTTCAAGAAATAAATTTTTTTGTAATGTTTTACAGTGTTTATAATCAGTAGGTCTTCTCCCATTCTTAAGATCTCGTTGTTATTATTTTCTATCCAGTATTTGTTTTCCTGATAGCATTCTGTTTTAATATGTACTTAGAAAAGAAATGTCCAAAGAAAAAAACTTGACATGAAACGACTGACTGAGTTATAGTCCTGCGCTAGGTGGTTTTACAAAGAAAAAAAAATTCTTTCAAAATAATCAGGTACTAGAGTGAAAATAAGTGGAAACATACTTTGAAGCTTTTCCAGACCCACAGGATGGTGAATCATGGTGGGTGGCTTTCTGGCATAGTAATGTTGTGGCGAGACATCCTGGTGGTTTTTCTTGGAGATGTTCAAGCGGAAGATGCAAAAGGACAGAGTTATGGAGCTGAGTTAATTATCTTAACTTCTCTCATGGATAATTAACCTCATATAAAGGCTTTGCTCATTTCAGAAAAGTGAAATAATTTACTAACATTTTAAGTTACCTTTAAAAGTATAATGTTCCACTAAATATGTTCTTTTTGTTAAAAAAAAATCCTGCTTACTATGGGGACTAAAGGGTAGTTTTTGGCATAATTTAATATGAAGAATTATTGTTTTGCCTGCTTTCAGTAGACAGCAGTTTAATAGTTACTCTTTTTAAACACTTCTAATTTTTCCAAAGAGAAAACCAGGTTGCAGATTAGAGATAAAAGACCAGATAAAGACATAAAAGAAAACTTCTTATTTGCCAACAACAACAAAACTACTAGGTTAGGTGTATCAATCAATCACTGCTTGAATATGACCTTTCAGAATGCAGATTGCAACCAAAAAAGCTGTACTCTAAATCAATTAGATTATGAATCTACTAAACATGTTACTTTTTAAACAACTGCAAGGTTTATTTGTTTTTAAGTGCTAAAATCTTGCACAAATATCCTACAGTATTTTTTCTTGTGGTAAATCAACCTCAGAGACAGAGGAAAACATGTATTTTTGAGGGTTCAGTTGACAGTTTTATTTTTAGATAGATTTTTTGTGTGCATAATGCAATATTTAAACTTTAGTAGTGTTGTGCACAAGTGTATATATTTTATATTGCCTTTAATTCTGGTGCTATCAAAGTAATACAACAAAAGGTCAAACGTCTAAGGTGGATTAGGTGTGTGAGTGGGAAAGCTAGAACCCCAGATTTATACCTCGTAAGAGCTTCGGTTATTGTGCTTTGCTGTGTTTTTCTAGCTCAGCGCCCCTCCGATCTTGCAGAACATCAATCAGACAGACATGTTTGACCTGGCTGAAATAGGTTCAGGAGTCATTTTCTGGCTTGTTGATTGGGAGGAGGGACCAGATTTCTCTGTTTTGACAGTGATCCAGAGCTCCACAGAGACCACCCAGGATATACACGGGAAATTTCTTTACTGTGCAAAATTTGCAAAAAGACATTGTTTTTCTTTTATCATTGCATTAGAAATAAAAAACGTGTTTCTACTATATCTTCGTGCACTAAAGACAATATGCTGCAGCTAATCTGTGTAGACAGGAGAAAGAGCCTGGATAATGCACTTGCTGCAGTTTACAAACCCCTAAATGCAGTGGGTGGCATCGATTTCAGCTTGACTTATCTTCAGTGTTGCTGTCATTTAAACAAGAGGTGTTGCAAGCTTTTAGTGGCCAATGCGATCAACGGCTGGCGCAATACCCACCAAGCGAAATGTTTCTCTGCTGTCGTCAACCTGAATTCACAAACAAATGTTTTCTATTATTCTAGCAAACAACATTCACAGATTTTCTAATAATTTTGGAGATCATACATTTCTACATTTAAATATTAATATTATATTTGACTAGTTAAGAAGTAAAATATAATAAAAAAATTTAATAAAAAATCAGGTCTTAACTCCACTAATTTCATATAAACATCTTTTTATTCTATTATGGTATAAAAATGTGAAATATCTAAAATTTTAACTGACAAATCGACCTGAATTCACAAAGCAACATGTAAACCTAACAGTGAGGCCATTTAACTCAGTGTCTTTGGTCTTAATGTTACTGTTTCTTCTCTACAAAGCCCGGTGCACAGCGATCCTAAGTGCTATAAAAACTTCCCCTTCCATCCATGAAAAGAGCAAGTTAAAGAAAAGGGAAACAGTGCACGAGTGTGCCAGTGGCCTGTCCTTTAATTTTCCATGAGGCCTTTTGTGAGAGAGTATGAAGTGAAAGCACAGTGTGCAGCTGTCTGCTTGGCTCAGTACTTGGTCTTTTATGAGACGCTCTCTTGTCAAGAATACTAATAGTGATACCAGCCTTGTAGAGTCCACCCAGCTGCCAGGAAAACAGACTGCAATTATATTGCCACAAGAGAAGCCCATTTCATTTAACAAAAGTCAATGAGGTATGTTTGTGCCGACTCATTTTTAAAAAACTATTTGATGCAAAAGCAGATATAAGCTTCATTAAGTCTTTTACGCCTCAGTCTCTTTCTAGAGGCTATAACCTTTTTAATGTACTTTTTGCATTCAGTTCTAAACTCCATCTTTCACTTTTAGGCTTGATCAGATTTTTTTCTTGAAATGGCTCATTTTAGAATGAAAAAACGTTTTTGAAATAGTTGAAAGTTAATTTACCGGTGCACAAATAGGTTAATACTTTGCTGTACAATAGCCTGCCCCCTGTTTTTACAGGGTTGCTAATAATGATGGGTGAGTATGGGGTCTGGGTTTGAATCCCCGCTTGCATCAGGGAGGACATCTGGTGTAAAACCTTTGCCAAGTCTGTTTGCAATTGTAATGACTCTCTGTGATTATTCCTGAAAGAGAGAGCAGCTGGAAAAGGACTTGGCACTTCCAGGATTTTAGTTGAAACTATTGATGGGTAAACCAGTTGATGCATTGATGAACACTGCCAGGCAACAATCAAAAATATGACTTGACCCTTAGAAGTAGAGGAAGTATACGTTCTAGCTATGATATTTATTGATCCGGTATCTGAACCATGTGAAAAAAAAGATGGGATTTGATGGACTTGTTTTTTAAAGTTTGATCTCCAGCCAAGGCCTATTAAGTTCTTTGAGTTGAAATGGACTGTGAGTACTTGGTAGTTTGAGCTGCTTTTACAAGCTATTCTTGGCCACTCAACTAACCAATTCCTCCATACTACCACATGCCGTTTTGAGTCTCCAAGCAGGAGAGAGTCTCCACAACATCTCCACCTCCCCATCCCTTATTTCTGCTCTTATGACTCATTATAGGTGAGTTTGCAGGAACAGTCCTGCAGTCACCCTCAGCTCACCAATAGGCCTCGGTGGTTTTGTAGTTTTTTTGTGGGGGGTTTATGAAATGGTGTCATCTATAGTAGCAAGATCTACTAAAATGAGGAAGAGGTTAAATATCTCCTGGATATTTAAAGCTAAGCTGAGTTTATATTTGAAATTGGGTTAAATAAAAGAAGACATAATAGATATGTTAAAGAAATAGCGCAGAAGCACAACTTTTTCATGATGGAGGAACGTTTTCACTTCTTCCAGAGGTTGTGTGAGGTCACCTCAGACATCCTGTCATGCCTGCTGGGTTAATAACAGACCCGGGTTGGTGACGGAGGGCTGGACGGATGCCTTCGGGCTCAGACACTGTGTCATTAGCTCACGGAGGTGATAAATAGCTTGAGGTCAGAAGCCTGCGGCACCAATTTCCCTTTGAATACCAGAAAAATCTGCTGTTTGGTTGAGCTTTCATTTACTTTTTTATTTATTTTCAGTGGCTCCTGTAATTTTCAAAAGCATACACAGTTCACTCAGATCACATTCTTTCCTTAAAACCAGCAGGTTAAAATTATTCAGTTTTAGCTGCAAGCAAATGTTTTGTATTTATGCAACGGACAACATTTAAAGATTTTCAAAATCAATTTCTAATGATTTTGTAGACTGTACATTTTTATATTTACATATTAATATTAGCTTTGACTAGTTGAGAAGTAAATATAAAAATGAAGAGCTTAACTCTCTTAATTTCATTAAACCATGACCTTTTTAATGAATGAAATAAATCCAATGCAGAAAAATGATTTCATTAAACATGATATTTTAGTTTTTTTAACCTTAGATAAGGTTAATATATTTTAATGGCTTTTAAAGCCCCAAACATGTCCCAGGTCAATTTGACCTGAGATACTAATAAAAACAAATTGATGATAATAATAATAAAATTGACAATAATACTGATTTGTTTTAATAAGAGCCAGTGTAGCTTTGCAAAGCAAGACCTTTTTTCTTATTTTACTTAATTGTTTATTGGTTTTGTTGCTGAGTATTTTCTATGTAGAGCACTTTGGAGACGTGTTCTGACTTAATTGTGCCTTATAAGTAATGTGGTTCTAAATTCTTTATTAAACAAGTAGTCAAAGATAATGGCTTAAAATTATGTAAAAAAGAATACAAAAGAAATATATGCCACTGTGAACATGTTGAGCACAGAGTAGGGGTCACCCAGCCTTTATCGTCTCTTGGCTTTCCACGGCTGGTTGCCCGTAGTGCGCCAGTGTTCCTCGGCGCAGACGCAGCTGTCTTTTCCTGACAAAGCCTCTTCCTTTACCTGCCACCTCGTCTCTCTCCAGCATTCTCCCTAAACTACCTCTCCTTCATCTATCCTTCACATTCGGCCTCTAGCAATCACCCTATGCATTTGAACTCTCATCTCCAGAGCTCATTACGCACACCTCCAGTTGGGCATCAGGCTATCCATTGATAATATTTCAGTGTGGTCCATGCAGGCATCCAGGTTTCTTGCTTACCATCCTCTCATCACATCCTCCTCTACTGTCTCTGTTTGTGCACCTGCACCAGTCCAGTTGCGATGATGAGGGCCCATTAGGCTGTCCTCATGGATGAGACACGCGGGTCCAAACCAGCGTCAGACTTCTTTTCTTTTGCTCTCCCACCACCTCAGCTGGTGGTTTGTAGGGACACCCCAAAGCTGTTCTGTACCAAAAAGTTCGATCTATTGATCAGCGATGGCTGTTCCTTGATCTGCTTGCATTCCCAGCAACTTGCATCAGCTGCCGGGATGCATGGGCTGCAATGCATCCCGGCAGCTGTCACCGGTGAACAGACAGGTGATTGGATAGACATTTTGGAAATAAAAAACGCCCCTACATGTTCTCCCCACCCATTGAGATAATATTTCAAACAGGTAAATAGTTATTCAGCTACTTTTTTACCTCATTTACTGTTTAACTGCATTTACGAAACAAATAAATGGGAAAAATGATAATAATAACATTAATAACAGCTACAGCTACATTTATTTGTTCTTGAATGGATTCTTTAAAGGACATAAACTGCACAACTGAAACTGGTAAAAGTTTGTGCTGCTGAAGCACATTTAAACTCTTTAGGAGTTTCAGGGGGTGTGTTGTGTAGTGATGTCAAAGCACAACACAGCCACTACACAATAAGAGCACGATGTCCAGGTCCTAAAGAAGTAGAGCCCCAACCATCACAGTACCACTGCTATGTTTCACTCGTTGTGAAATGTTCTTGGACTGAAATGCTGAGTTACGTATAATAATAATAATAATAATAACACTCACAAGTAACATTTTTCAAAAACAAAAGATTTCTACCTTTAAGATTAAAAAATCATGAAAGACTGCAAGTCAATATATAGCATAATAGCACAAAAGAGCATTTGTGAATGCAGTCAAGTTCCAGTAGATCAGCTCTGAATCAAACTAATCAATTTCCATTGTTATTGTCAAGTAAATGGGAAAATTAAAAAGTGTATTATCCGTTATGGGATATATGGATTACTTAATGTTATTTGTATAATTGAGTTTGATTATTTTCACCTTGTTCATTGTTTGTTTCTTTACAGACATGTCCAGATCATTCCACTCCTCTGTGCAGTTTCTTATCTCAGCCTGGCCTTCCCCATCCAAACTCCAGCTACTCACTGTAAGTCCACATTTACTACAGCGCCTTGCAAAAGAATTCAAATCAAATTAACTTTCACCATATCTTTTGAAGTTAAAACTGCTTCTGAATGGGTTTACACTGAATTTGAGTTCGATATTCTACGCGGTTATCCATAACTTATGCAATTAAATGAAATCCCAATAAGCACCACACAACTTTGTAGTGTTAATGTGTAATAATTTGTATTTTAGTAAACAAACAGTACTTCTATAGTATGCTTCCTTTATGCTTTAGTCACAGTACGAATGATAAATACTCATAATAGGGCAAAAAATGTGCTTAAATTTTATAATCAGTGGGCTTAGCATGTCAAATTTGAGGTTAAAGGTTAACTATTTTTGCCAAATTCTCCAAGCCACTTTGCCTTACATTTTGTTATGGCTCTAATTTCATCAGATGATGTGCGGCAGCTGCAACTGAACATGCCCCTCTCAGGTCCAATTTTTGCACCTCTGGGAAGCTCCATTTCCATCCCTTGCTTCATGTCCCTGTCCTCCACCTCGCCCTCATCCCCCTCTGTGGTGCCTCGGGTGAAGTGGACAGTGATTTCTGATAAGGTTGAGACAGAGATCTTGGTAGCCAGAGGTCCAAGGGTGAAGATCAATGAAATTTACCAAGACCGCGTTGCACTGCTGAACTACACCTCCTCCCCTGAGGATGTGTCTCTCTGGTTGGGGGATCTGCACCACAGAGACTCCGGCCACTATCGCTGTGAAGTGCAGCAGGGACTGGAAGATGCCAGCAAAGTTGTACAGGTCAAAGTCAGAGGTAACTCTGGGACTTTTTTAACGCTTGTTTGAGAACTTAACCATGCATTATTGAAATTTAACATAATGTACTAGAGGGGCACAATATTTCCATTGTACAGTGTGTTAATAATTGCAGTTAATATATTCTGTTACATATGAATCCATTAAATTTGTGATTGTGTAAATATGTGCGTATTTGGATGTGTTTAGGGGTGGTGTTCCACTATAGAGATGCTTTGGGTCGGTATTCCTTGTCCTTCCAGCAGGCCCAGAGGGCTTGTGAGGGCATCGGGGCACAGATCGCCACACCTGACCAGCTTTATGCGGCATATTTCGATGGATATGAGCAGTGTGACGCAGGTTGGCTGTCAGACCAATCTGTCAGGTAGTTGTGCACCTTTTGTTTTCAAACGACTTACACCTGCAAAAAAATTCACTCCAATTTGACAATTTATGCAATTTTGTTACATAACAGATTGCCATTTACTTTTTCTAGATCATTTTAACAAAACCTATTAAACGAATCTTACATGCTGCATATTAATTTGTATAATAAAGCTTGTTTATTTGAAATATATAACCATCAAGTTTATGTATATGGTATTAATAATAGTAGTAGATTTACTCAACATTAATACTAATTACTGTATTTATTTCAAATACTTAAAGTTTGTTTGAATTACATAAAGATAACCCTGATTATTTTGTAATTCTAAGAATAAACTTTATGTAATTATAATAAATACTCAAGTAGTATTCATTTTGAGTAAGTATACTCTATTAAATCTAAATACACAAACACGATAATTATGTATTTTAAATAAATAACCTATTTTAAACAAATGTATAAGCATCATTTACTTTTTGCATAATAATGCAAATAAGAATAATTTGTGTTAGAATTATCAAAAAAAGTACATGAGCATTTGCTTGGTAATAAAATTGCATAAATCTTAACATTTGGGTGAAATATTTTTATAGCTGCAGGGAATTACTTAAAGCATCCACACATTGGTGCTTTCAGACCCTGAGATGTTTAAGAGTTTATTTTCTTAAAACAATATTTATTTTCAAGTTGTTTACAGACTTATTTTATTTCAGAAAGTGTTTTACTTAATCAATGCAGGTATCCAATCCAAGTGCCTCGTGACGGCTGCTATGGAGACATGGATGGACAACCAGGAGTGAGGAACTATGGAACAATGGATCCAAATGATCTCTATGATGTTTATTGCTATATAGAAGAAATTCATGGTATGAATTGTGGTAAAATTAATTATCGTCTTGTATATAGTAACTGATAAGTTGCAAACCACAGAAATTATACATGAAACTATTTTTTGTGTAGCTTTCTTCAATTTCAGGAGATTTCAAACATTCACATAATATTTTATTAAATCGCCATTTAACCTGGAAAAGTTGGAATTTTGGCCCATTCTTCTGACAGAATTGGTATAACTGAGTCTGTTTAGTAGGAATTTTCTCAAACACATCTACAAGTTTTGTTGCAGTACATTCATGACATTGTGCATAATTTACTTTGTGGGTTTTAAAAATAATATAACCATGCATTTTTCCTTTTTTAAAAATGGTAGATGGATTCGAAAGACATAAAAGACAAGCCTACATCATCTGTTCGGTTTAGCATAATTATTTAACATTATTATTGTGTTGGTCAGTCACATAACTTAAAAGCTATGTAAAAGAAACATTAATGTTTAAGTGAAACTTAAAAGCAAATAGAAAATGATTAAGTTAAAAATTGCACAAAATTACGTTTGCCTTCTTCTTCTAGACTAAAATACTGAATCGGCATTCAGTTTGTGTTAATAAATAACAAGACATTAACAGACCAACAGAAGAAAGATCACAAAGCACAATGAACTATTCGACAAGTTAAACAGGCCAAATCTTAATGTGTTTATCTAGAGTTAGGTCAAAAAGCAGGCAGAAGAATTGTAGACTTAAAATACAGGATATATTGTTAACATAGGCTTACATGGACACAGAGGAACATGAAAAAAAATGCAGAGAAACACAATTGGAAAAATAGAGTAAAGGCTTGGGAAGTGGTAGATCTGACAATAACTGGCAAAACCTGAGAGCCTTATCAGTGAGGGAGGTGATTAATTGAAATAGACTAACAAAAGGACACATTATACAGAACAGTGCAAACAATACAAGCAAACAAAGGAAAACTGTAGGTAAGCAAAAAAAAAACAAAAAAAAACAACAAAGCAACATCATAACAAAATTACCACTTAAAAGACAGAGAAATGAATAGTGAGTTCATTGGGTAATTACACTACCTTTGTGTACCTGTGTAGCCTTTTCAGTTTTTCGATGTATTTATCTTAAAGAGACAATTTGTACGTTTTTACTGAAAAATATCCTTAAAATAGCCTTTTTATTTGACCCTTTACGACTAAAACATTGTTTGATGAGCAAACTGACACCTCAGTAGTTTATGGCCGATGCATCTGAGCTATGAGTTTATAAATTTCATTTTCCCTGAATGAACGGCTGTGACCTTAAGCTTGACCATGTTAAATGGATCCAACCTAGCAAACATTCCGTATTAAGCGACTGGTAGCCTGGTCAACCCAGACAGCAATGGAAACTCCACGTAAAGGGAAAAGAAAAAAAAACAAAGCTACGAGGACAAGCAGAAGAGTGCTACGGTTCTGTGTTTTAGCCACAGGTGGCAGTATCATTAGAAAACTCCATAATGCCTCTTTAAGAAGGAGGTAGTAACACCTAAAGATGCACAGGAAAGAATTTAACAATACAGCAGCAGTTCATCTCTTCCTTTTAGGAGTCCAAATGATTGAAATGTCAGGGTTATGTGGCTTACAGATGTCTTCTTTTGTTCTCCACCAGTCTATTGAGCATACTATGTTCACATGCACAAGACCTGTAATGAAGCTGAAAATTAACCAAAGCCTGCAAAATATTTTTTCACTTTAAACATTACAAACAAAAAATATGCTTTAAAATTAGATGCAAAAACATTTTTTTAATAGAACTGTATAGCGCAAGTTAAACATTTGGTGCAAGTAATTGGTGAAAATATTGTGCTATTATAGACAAGGTTTTCTATGATCCCATAAGTAACTGATGAAAAAATTGTGTTTTTCTAGGCAATGTTTTCTATGATCCCATCCCACAAAAGTTATCATTTGATAAGGCGCAGTCATATTGCCAATCCATGCAGTCACAGCTGGCATCAACTGCACAGTTATACTTAGCATGGAGTGAAGGGCTGGACCGCTGCAGTCCTGGCTGGTTGTCTGATGGCAGTGTGCGCTACCCCATTATAACCCCAAGAGAGAGGTGTGGTGGTCCTCAAGCAGGCGTCAAAACGCTCTACCGCTTCAGCAACCAGACCGGTTTCCCCGACCCGTCTAGCCTTCATGATGTTTATTGTTTCAAAGGTGGGTGTCTTCAAATGTGTCCTACTATAAAGTGATACCTTTATATTATATGCTGCTGATATAAAAACCAATCATTAATCACTTCCTTCTTCAACAGGAGACAGAGAAACTTCTACTGACTATCCAGTGGACAACTTGGTCACAGAAGTTGAAGCCTTAGAACAAAATGTTGTTATGCTATCGGAAAGAGCACAAGAAATTCATCTTAATCAGCTAGAAAAGCAGGTGGAACGGGAAGCTCAAAGTGAACTTGAATCTTTACCTCTTTTTCCTGACTCTTTTACTACAGATTACCCAGTTGATACAAACCAGACAGTTACTTCAGATGTAACAGAATCTTTTCCAAGCACAACTTCTGCATTGAATCTCTTTCAGCCACTCAATGAAAGCATAGAAATAAGTTACAACTCCCAGGTTTTTCCAAGAGCAATTAACAGCACTATAGAGGCCTATAATTCAGCACGAAATACAACCATTCCTTCTGGTGATTACAATGGGACAGAGTTTCAACAGAACATGAGCTTCACCTTTCATCTATCTGATTTTGGAAGAAGCACACACAAACCCCAGACAGAGAACCACTCAGTGCCTGACACATATTCTACAGACTCTCTACAGTCAATTGAACAGACAAAGGACCAGCAAGAAATTCATGAGACTAATCTAAAATTTGACGAATCTCATACCAATTACAGTGAGACGGAGAATAACCATACAGACACTGATTTAAAGGATGAGCATCGCAAAGGGACCACTGTGGCGGTTAGTCCATTGCATCACGTAAAGGTGGAAGAATCAGCTGAAAAAGATCCTGTGCGGATTTCGGTCACAACTCTGGCTTCCCAAGAAATGGGAACTCACTCCACACAAGAAAGTCCAACTGCTGAGTCAGCCATTGAGACCTATTCAATCTGGACTCCCATAGATGGATCTGGAGATATTTCTCAAGGTAGGGAACGTTTTATAATAAATCAAGATGTGTCACCTGAAAGGTGTCTAAATGGCAATTAGGAGTTACAGTATCAGCTGATTTTAATTTTGTAAACACACTGTGAGTGAGCCATGGATTTAATCCACTACAAGTTAATTGATGACAGAAAACTGAAATGAATTAAGTTAGTTGTAGATTTTTTAACCAATGCTGGAGATTTTCTTTGCCTTGACTGACTTTATTCAGTCAAGTCTGCTTAAACACGCTGTTAAACACTGTTAGAACTCAGTTTCATAAATAAAAATCCTTCAGTTTCAACAAATTATTATTACACTTACTGGTCAATGTTTCAGATTTACCCACATTGTTTTTCTTGCAACACACACACACAAAATGTAATTATTGTTGTGGGGAAAATATTTTGACAATAATTGTACTGCAGATTGGACTTTTTGTTAGTGTCAGTATTCATGACAAGAAGCGTCTCTAGGGACTTAGGTAAATTGTCAATTTACAGTGGGGAAAAAAAGTATTTAGTCAGCCACCAATTGTGCAAGTTCTCCCACTTAAAAAGATGAGAGAGGCCTGCAATTTTCATCATAGATATACCTCAGCTACG
>JAUZNJ010030540.1:0-14724 GCA_034780135.1 Jordanella pulchra
TCTTAGATCTCCATTAAATGATAAACCTTTGCTTTTGCAAAAAGCTGCAGGGAATTAGAGCTCAGGTGGGACAGAGGCGTGTATTCCCTCTGTGTTGCCTTTTGGTACGCTGTGGCACAAAGTTCAACTGGCTGCTTATGAGTGGCAGAGCTCCGATCCAGACATCTTTCATTAAACTCCTTTAACAGAGGTGTGTGTAAAAGAAATGAGATGAGGTTCATCCATCACCTCGACTCATTGTGTTGGCCTATAATTATGTTTGCTGATTTTTTTATTTTTTTTATTCTTTCCTGCAGACCTCCCATCCTCTCTTGCATTCCAACTCTTTCGCCACATTTTGTTTTCTCATCTTTTTGCCAATGTTAGCAGGGGGGAGCAGCACCCCTACGTCTGTTCAGAAACTCTCTGCTTTCTTTACTCTTTCAGAGCCTTTTTCTTACTCCGTTTTAACACGTGCACGCCAACGCACGCTCCCGCACACATGTCCGAGGAGGAAGTACCTCTGCATTTTTTCCCTCCTGTCAAACAATAACAGCGTGGAACTGATGGTATTATTTTAGCCGCCGTCCAGCACTTTATCTGTTCGCCACAAGGCTTCCTCTCTGACCGACTCGCACATCCTGCTGCTGAGGGGGCCAGAGAGAGAGAGAGAGAGAAATGTAGAATCCAGTGCGGAGACATAGCCATGTTTTGTCTTCGAGCAAGAGGAGCAAAGGAGGAGGAAAAGAGGAAAAGGAGGGAGAGGGGATGTGAGGATTGTCAGCTGGTTTTTCCCTCTTGGTCAGAACCTGAGTTTTCTTCTTCACACCAGCTTTCAGACTTTCAGGTGTGACCTATTTCGCATCACACTCCGACTCTCCTCACGGACCTCAAATGGCTTGAAGAGAAAAAAGAGGATTTGTTGATGAATCTACCAGAAACAGAAATGTTTGGTTGTTCGAGAAGTTGGACGGCTTCACAATCTGAAGTTGATCTCTCGCAGTGGATGATGCTGAGAACGGAGCTCAGATTGTTCTAACAGTGGATACCTGTGCTGTCAGGTGGGTCTGAAAACTTTCTCTACAGCAGGAGGGTATTGCTTTTGACTTGAAGTACAGCAGTTTCTCTTCTCCAGAGCTTAGATCTGCCTGTCTGTCTCTGGCATTCGCTCAGTTCTTTATTGAGACTCCGTGTGTGACTCTGATTATGCACGGTGACCTTTGCGGTTTCAGTCAGCTGTTGCTGTTTCTGGACATTAATTGCGACATTCCAGCAGATCTTTTCATAAAGGCTCTTTCAGAGCAGCGGCCCATCTCACTCTTTTTTTTCTCTCTTGAATTCTCATCTTTGTTGTTTAGTGAATTGGATCTTGGCTGAACATGTCTTGATTTTATTTTAACCAGATTTGTATTTCACGATGCTTAAAAGTTGAATGTTTTGAAAGAGAAACTCTCCGCTTCCCGTCAGCTTTTTGGGATATCTTCATTGATTATAATAAATTTCTGTACACAGAGTGGATTCACTCATTGTCTCTGTCTTCATTTCAAGGATTTACTCTCATCTTTCCTGCCTTAGAGAATTTAAAATTCACTCCATGGGATTCCTTTTTGTTTGTTGTTTTAAGCAGCGCCTGGTTTTCCTCAAGGTTAAAGTGTCAGAAAGAGGAAAGTAGAAAATGTTTCTGTGCAAATCTAAAAAAAAAGACCAAATTATTCCCAAGCTTTCCTCAGACAAACACACTCCAATCTGAACATTCAAGACCTATAAATATATTTATAACAAGTGATGCTTTCATCAGAAGTTTGTCTGTGATCTCTGATCTCATGTTTTAGTGAAGTTCTGACCTTCTAATACAGATTTTGATCCTGAGCTTGTTTTAAAAGGCATAACTGACCCCAAGATGCACTATTTCTGCATCAAGACTGTATAATCTGCTTTTCTTTATTGTCATCTCACATTTTTCTACATTTTTACGTAGGTTTGTTAGGTTGTGCAATATTTGTCTCGACATCGTATTTAGTTGAATTGCAGTTGAATCTTCCTACTGGTCCAAATGGCTCATGGTGGTACACGCCTTTGTCTTTAGTACAAGCTTTCATCATCTTACCACCCAACTAGAGCTGGACAATAATTTAATGTCAGTATATATCACGATATTGTTTAATTTAATATTGCTGATGTGACTTTTACACACATTTTCAATATTTCAATATACATCAGTCCATAAACACAATATTGGTCACTGACTGTTGTTCCAGGTTTTCATGTAGTTTAATGTGTTTTTGTTTTTCATAGCTAATATTTATTAAATTTGTTGGAGGATTTTTATAAACATTGAAAAATATCCGTCATAAGTTTGTAAAGTCATCGGTTGTAGGCATTCTTTCTAAGGCCTTTATTTTACCTACATCGATATCAAAATTATATCGTATCGACTGAAAAGAAATATATGGTGATATATGTTTCAGACATATCGTCCCGCCTTACACCCAAATAAATCCAACTGATTCAGACAGACGGCCCAGAGCTGTCCTGTCCTCTGCTTCCATAGCAGCACCAGCTTCGGGTATATTGCTAAGTACGCACGTTGAAGCGACTCGAACTGATAAGGCTGCGGCCCACTGGACTCCATAGATCCTCTCTCAACCTTTGGTGTCAAAGGGGGAGTTTTAAAACCTCCAACTTAAAATATCTGTCCATGGAGTAATTATCAGCATCCCTCTTGTCACCCTTGATCCCTCAGCAAGGCTAAGCTAGGCTAAGCTAAGTTAGCTGCCAATTTCTCTCGTCTACACCACACCTCTGTTAAAACCCCTGTGGGCGGGTTATATTATTTATGTCATATCTTTCTGTTTTTAGCCATAATTAATCTGTCATATTGGAAGCAGAGGCGAATTAGAAGAAAAGATGAATTAAAAGGAAAAGATCAAATGATGTTTGGTTGACATGGTGACTGTCTTTAGCGTTGGAAATCAGCACCGAGTGTTTCTGTTTCTTAGAGATTTCCAAAACTCTTCCTTCAGTCCCAAATCCTGAAAGCTCACTAGAATGAATGGTTGGTGTTGCGCTGTAATAGGCATACCTTTGCTACGGTTGGAACTTATTGATGGGGACGCTAGCTCAGTTTTATATCTGATTAGCTCTGTTATAGAATGGCCAGAACTGAAAAAACTGCTGAGTGTCCAGCACCGAGCACAATCTTGGACCCTGTAGCAACCTGAAGGAAGATTCAGCATTAAATAAATACGATATTTTTGTAATGTTTAATTCCTTTATACCTTTTTTTATTCCATGGAGTTAATTCTTATACACCTTACTGACTTAAATAAGCTACTTTAAAAACTTCTCACATGTTTTATCTCCTCCAAAGAGCGCTGCCATTTTTTAGTCTTTGGTGTTATGTGTTCATTGATCAGAAAAGTATTAGATGTTGTTTTTCAGACCAGCAGTCAGGGCTGAAACTTCTGACAATCAGCCAATTCTGCTAACCACTCTGCTAGACAGTTTCTGAATGCAACGCTAATAATGGATTACCTTACTTGCCACCCTACTTACGTTATTTACTTACTACCTCACTTAACTTCTTACCTTAATAATTAAATTATTTATTACCTAATCTTAGGTTACTGCCTTACCTTACTACCTTATCTTAGTTGCACCATACCTTACCTACTACATTACTAAACTACTTATTTTACCTTACTTTCTGCCTTACCTTACTTACTACATTACTTTATCTTACTTACTACCTTAACTTCCTTACATTATTCCTTCCATGCTTAATTACTACTTTACTTACTACATTACTACCTTACGTACTATCTAAACATACTTTAGTTATACCATACCTTACATACTACATTACAAAACTACCTTACTTTAACTAAAACCTCACTGTCTTACCTTACTTGCCACCTTACAATACTTACTACTTACATTACTTCCTTTCTACCTCACTTAATGTCTTACCTTAAGACCTAAGTTAATTATTACCTTAACTTATCTTTTTACATTACCTTAGTTATGCCATGCCTTACATACTACATTACTACCTTACCTTATTTTACCTTGCTTACTACCCTTACTGCCTTACCTTGCTCACTGCTTTACCTTACTTACACCTTACCATTCTTACTACTTTATTACTTTCCTTACTTAGTGCAGTTGGAGTTACACACAGATATGTGGTTCATCTGCAGCCCATTCTGACTCTACTGGTAATAGTTATTTACTAATATCTGCTGCCTGAACTTAAAGCAGTTTTAAAAGTATTTATCTTGGTACTTCTTCATGTATGTACAACCATTAAGCTGTCAAGAATCCAACTAATTTGGTGCAGTTAAGGTTTCGGGGACTGTCACTTAGCACTAAATCTATGTTTGCTGGACAGACTAGATGCATGCACGCTGTTCCCACACATTCCTCTGCTAAAATGTTTTACTGATAGTCTGAAATTACTAAATTAATGTGGTAAAACAGAGAAGAAACACATTCAGCTTTCTGTTGGGTCTTGGTGTTGCAGTTCTTCAGACTTGAAATGTTCCCATCGTTGCTGATCAAACCTCTGGACCTCTCAGCTTTTTAAGGAAAAAAGATGCTAAATTTTCTGGGGTAGTTTGTTTGTTTGAATGTTTTAGTTTTTAAAGACACATCAACGCCCTCCAGGGTCACGCAGTGAAAAACAAAACTTCCATTTTGCTATATTTGTTAGTAATATTTCAAGTTATTTTTTACTCAGACAATTTTTCCAACACTTCCTGTTTTTATTTGTATTGCCTTGAATTTCTAAAAGTTAAACTTGATGTAAGAAGACGTGGCACTGAAAGGGGTGCGTTCAATGACAGTGTTTGTTTCTGGTCGACTTAGGATAGCTCGCACATAAACAAACTGGTAGACGCGTATATTGGGCCTGAACATAAACTTTCTCAGGGGATAATTCAAGAACATTGTCAGCAAAGTTGAACAATCATTGGACTTCGATGGAAATCCCTCCAAAGAATCCAGAACTGGGAAACTAGAGTGTTTATTTTGGAAATGGGTCTGCGGCTCCTGCTTTATCATAAACAATAATACTCTAAAACGGTGTTTTCCTCTCCCTCTTGGTGCTTGGATCTACATTCTTCTTCCTTAATTGTACTTCAAGTGCTTCTCTTAAATACACAGATTAGTTTGGTTTTACACTTTTAGCACTTTCTGTTTGTAGATCCGTAAGTTTTACTTTGGGATGTTGCTTAGAACTAGACTATAGGTCGTCTGTCTTGTTTTTATTTCTGTTCCTATAGAACCAGATAGAAATGTCCTGGTTTAAGGGAGAAGATTTTTCTGTCAGGGTCTAAACATGATCCAAACAGTCTGGGATTTGGTTTTTGTTGAATCCTTCATCTTGTATCCTTTACCTGCCTGTCCAAGTGTTTTATTATGGTGGTTCCCTCCTAACAGAATTAAGTGAGTTTTTATTGGTAGATCCGTCTATTTATTCAAACCATTTTCAACCCGAGACTCTTCTTGGCTCCCAGATCTATTTAGTTTTCAGCAGCTGCATTTACAGAAGGACCTCATGTTTCCAGACTTAAATCTAGTCCAACCTTAGCTGTCCACTCAGCAGGTTTTCCAGCTTCTTCCACCCAGCAGCAGGATTCCAGACATTGTGTTGTTTTAAAGATACAAGCTTTATTTCAGTCTCCAATAATCATACTTATCTGGTTCTCTTTCCAGCTGCTTTTTGACCTTTTCTTAGTGTTCATTGTTTCTTCATCTCAAATTCACACTTTGTCTGCAGGGGGGGAGACTCAGTTGAATTTGGCCGGCGTGTGAGTTCGGAAGTCTGTATAAAGGAATTGGGGAATATTTTTGGATGCAGTAGAAGGTCTGACTGGAGATCTTACCGCTCATGTGAGATGAGTGTTTTATGGCAGCGCTGGGAAGGCAGCCGTGTCCACAAGCATGTGGTGAAGGTCTGTGTTTCATCGGAGCCTCGCTGTAACCAAACAACACACGGCTGAGGTTGTGAAGCATAAAGGGGGGGGGGAAGGTGACATCTAACAGGAATGATCCCGTTAAAGTGACAAAATGTGCAGATGTTGATTTTCTGGTTTGTTTTTATTTTTTAATCTAAACTCCAGATAATTTTCCCCTTGGTGTCCTGGAGGGATTAAACCCTGACCCGACTCTTCCTCTCGTTCACACAGACGCAGCGTCCCTCTCATCAGGCCTCACTCCTGGCACTTGGCCAAGCTGTCGGAGACGCTCCCCCTACCCCCTCCTCCGTCTCCTCCACCTCTGACCCCCCTCCTCCCCCCTGCAGACTCCCCTCCGCTCCCCCCTCCTCCCCCTCCGCCTGCCATGCAGCTCCACTCCGGCTCCTACGCTCTACCCTGGCACACAACCGACAACAGGTGAGACGCCACGAACCGATGAATCCATCCTGTCGTTAAAATGCTGCAGCCGTTACCTGTCATTTGCTGATTAAACGACTCATATTAGGAACAATATCAGACCTAAAGCTCAGCCCAGGAATCACAAGTCCTCTAGTGTCAACTTCTTTTTAAAATGTTTATTAAACACAAAACATTTACAATTTTAAGACACTAATTTGCTTTTCTTTTACCTTACAATAAACCAAATGCATAATAATTAAGTAGAGTCGTCTGTTTTAAAGAAAAAGGATCCATATATTATTGTAAGGCTGACAAAAACAAATGTTGGTTGGTTTTTTTTTTTAATGTTGTTTAACTGTAGCATCTTTCTCGCTATGAGAACGAGGTTAACGGTAAAAAGACACCCAATTTTAGTTTTTAGCTAATGTTTTACTGATGTTTGCTGTTCTATTTTCAAAGGAATTTAATAAAAGTAAAATATTTGTCCAAATAAAAAAAAAATATTTTTTAGTTTACATAAAATTCACAGTTTTTCAAAGATTTTTATGTGTTTGCATCTTTCTTTATAGGGATCTTAGTAGAGAAATTTTCCCCCTAAAGTGGTTGTTTATATTTTCTATCTGCATCAGTAACCAGTGCTGCTCGGTCAAATTAGTACCATTCAGGAAATGGATTTATAAAAGCACTCAGAGCAGCAGACGGGTGTTAATAGGAGCACCTGAAGGTCTGGTTTCCTCTGGCTGATTTTCATATTATATCCCTGCATTGCTTTATGTCAAACTTTTTTTTACTTTAAATGTAATTTTCAATCAGGTTTATGATTAATTGTTAAACCAGAAAGATTGATAACAGTGTGAATGTATTTTTGATACTTTTGAATCAAATCTTTTGGTCTAAAAGTGAATTGTTTTAGACAGAGATTCACCGATAAGAGTATTTATGAACTGGTTTCAGATTTTTGTCGAAGCATCAGTGGATCAGCTGTCTGATCATATTTGCAGTCGGGTCAAATGTCGCTGCATCGTCGGAAGACGAAAACGATCCTGCATTTGTTCTTATAATTATGGAAAACAACGAATGATCACACGACCTACTGAGCTGAGGCAGGCCTTAGTGCTCAGGTCCAAATCTTTGTGGAATCCGATTGTTTTGTGTGGTCGATCACACATGGTCGATCATTTTAACATTGGCGGCAACTTAAAAGAACAACTGAGGGCTTAGCAAAGATGGCACCGAAAATAAAATCACATTCTGCAGATTACAAGCTGAAGGTAGTAAAATATGCAGCTGAAAACATTAACCGAGCAGCAGAAAGAAAGTTTGGAGTCAGAGAGAAACTTGTGAGGGACTGATGAAAAGCGCAGGTTAGATTTACTGACATGACATTAGAAGAGGAAGCGCTGCATCTTCTACCGCAGAGGTATTCAAAAGTGACACAGAGGATGAAGATTTCTTGTTTTTCTTGGTTTTGGATTTTATCAAATAAATTTCCCCCTAAAATGCGACGTATAATCCAGAAAATACAGTAAATGCGCCATGATATGATCTCCTGTGTGAACTTCATTAGTACAACTTAAGCGTCCCACGTGTGCATTAGAGGAAGCAACGGCATCACAAGTAGCGAGCATCCTCTGTGTTCATGGAGGTAAACATGGACGGTAGCGCTGCAGCACATCATGCCATCTTTCATTTCTTTTTTTAATAAATGTTTTATGTTTTCATAAAGGTTAAAAACAAAGACTTCTTTCAGCAATATCGTCTGCCATGGTTGTTGGGTTATTTTCATCCTTCTGTGTAGCAGGATGTAGAGTAGTGACCTTCGTATGACGTTCAGGTCGGATGAAGGATTCAGGCCGTTCACACATGTCGCGTTTTAAAAGATCCGATATATATGAGATTCAGGACCACACAGCCAATGGCTTGGGTCGCATTTTAAACACTCGGCTCCGTGTTTTTCAGACATTAAATCAGATCGGGGTCCCTTCAGGCTCATTGAGTCAATAAAGCTTTAGCAGAACAGCATCACGGTTACACTAACTCTTATTGTGTCGTTTTTATCATGTAAATGGAGGAAGAAAAAACTAAATAACCTCCAAAAATAATCTGCAGTGCATATCGGGGATTAGTTACACTGATGGTAAAATAATCATCATCGACGCTACAAAAAAACTTCCCAAATGTTAATAAACAATAAACCTCTTCTGCTCGTAGCATCCTTGTTTTTGTTTGGTGTGTTCACTGACAGGAAAAACGTTTGGATTTTGGGGGGGGGATAAAGATAAAGGATTGGTGAGGCCTGATTATTTCAACAAACCGTTAAAATTTAAGATAAGTGAGATTTATATGAAACTGCTAAAATGTAAAACAGTCTAAATCCTAATGTTGTTTTGAAATGATGATGTTGTTTTTTATTTGTGTTTTTTTTATATATGCTATTAGATCCCCTTTTGTGCTCATTGTGTGTCTCAGACATTAGGTTTTGTTGTAACAGTGATAAATTTGGGCTGTTATTTTAGGTTTAGTCACACAACCTCTGGTGAGAAATATTGTAAAGACAATATTCAAATTATTTTTGTAGTTTCTTTTACCCAAAGTGGAAATCGAAATATTCCTCGAAACGTCTGTCATACTGCATTCATTAGCTGGCAGAGTGAGCTGTCCTGTCTGTTCAAGTCACTCTCTGACCGGGTTTGGTTTTTGTTTTGTTTTTCTTGCTGCAGAACAGTGTCGGGGATTTTCTTTGCTCACTGTGACTGGTTGAATCCAGAAAAGCCAACAATCGTCAGGAAACCGGTGACATCACCGCATTTTAGAGTCAACACAGCCCACACAGGAAGCATCGATCTATCTTTAGGATCCTGTTCAAACACCCTAAAGTGATAACCCATCAGATCGCCCTCAGAAAGCTAAAATAGAGGCAAAGGGTTCTTTGATCTTATGAGAAAACTCAGTATGATTAAATGTGTCAATCAAAACCCTACGCTTGCATTTCCGTTTTCACATTCATCCCCAGTAGTAAGAAAAAAACATCATTAAGAAGCCAAAGTCATTAAACGTTAACAAAAACGCAGCTGCTTTTTATTTATGGCAACAATTTAGTCTGAAAATAAGAAACAGCCCATCCTGAAGCTCCTTTAATCCAAAAGTTGAAACCATGCAGTTTAGTTTATATTGACACAAGATAAAAAGCAGCTACGACTTTGATGAATAACCGATGAGCTAATCGTCTGACAATACTTATCAGCTCCGCATCAGGTCAAATAATGGGTTTATTTTCCTCCCTGCAGCACAGTAGGAACAGAGGACTACATTGTCCTCTCAGGTTGAACTAAAAGCAGTGTAGATGTATGAGCCTTTGTGTGCCTGTATGATCTCACCAAGGTAAACTGTCATCTGTTAGAAAGAAAGAGGATGTTTGTCGCGCCTGTATATTGACTGAAGACAGAAATAGCTGTGTGTCCTTGTTGGTCTGCTGCGTGCTACGTTAGAGGTTTATACTGTTCCTCTTATGAAAAGGAGCTGTGATATAATGCGCTGCTATTAGATCTGATAGTCCTACGAGGGTTAGATAGCAGGACATCTGTATGTGTACCTCTCATTCCAACGGTCTCTTCTGCCTGATCTGGAAGAACACACATAGGTACTTTTACCCATGTTTGGGCTTTGTGTTGACTTAGTGTGGATCGTTGCCTTATCCTATCACTTCCCATAACCATCACCAACACTTCCCTGCGCCTCTGTTTGCCTCCACATAATGAATAAAGGGTCCACCAGGCCGTTTGAAAGCAGCAGATAGAAGCTCCTTCTATTTAATGACCTGGTGCAGTGACAGAAGTGGAGCTTTCTGCCCGTCAATCAAGTTGCTGGTTATATATGAAGCAAGCAACACCACCTGAATGTGCCAACTTTGTCACTGGGATGGTGTTCAATTCATTTTTTATTTATATAGCACCAATTCACTACACGTCAACTCAATGTCAATAATTCAACAGCAAGCCTTCACACTATAAGCATGCATGTAGTGACGGTGGAGAGGAAAAACTCCCTTTAAACAGGAAGAAACCTCCAGCACAACCAGGCTCAGTGTGAGCGCCCATCTGCCGAGGCCAAATGGGGTTCAAGGAGACAGAAGCAGACATACAGAAAGAAGCAGAGATATAAAAGGTCTTCAGTGTAAACCACCATTAAGATTGAACGGTGATGATCGCAGTCGAGTTTTCCCTATTGGTTCAAACGGTACGGACTGGTGGAGGATTAAGCTTTTATCACCATATGGGATGAGTTACACGTTAAAAAAGGAGTTTGCTTCTTTAGAATCAGGCTTTTGTCCCCATAATGTCGATCGGCCCTAATAAGGCGGCTGAATACATCAGAGAAGTCCCGGACAGGCCGCGTAAACAACTACAACACACACACACACACATCGGATGAGGAGGCAGCTCCTGGCATAACTCTGGACAATGCCATGTGACTCCCAGAACATGTGGACAAAGAGAGGAAGACATGCAGTAAACTGTTTGTGTGAAGAGAGGACAATCTGTACAGTGTGAATGGGTTTGTATCATGCAAGTACTGCTGCACAATATAAGGGCAGAGGGAAGGAGCTTTATCTGTGATCAGCTCATAAAAACGATGGCAGTTTGCTCAAAAGAAACACTAGGATTCATCCAACGACCTCAAACGATCCCTCGGTGCATCTGCGCTGGTGAATCAGTGTCAGCCCTCACATGTTCCAGATTGCTCTCCGATTGGACAGCCATGACTGTCGTTTCCTGTCCAGCTTTGACAGTATTTCTCAGTTTCCTGTCTCTGTCAGCCAGGTCAAATCTATACAGAAGCCTCCCCTCCACTCATTCATTGCTCACTTCCTTCCAAAAAGAAAAAAAAACTTTTCTCATGGAGATAATGACTCTCTTTCCCACAGTCAGTATTTTTTTACTAACTGGAGAAAAATAGTTTTTTTGACTATGTTTCATCTTACAGCAACTCACCGACTGTAGTTTAAAACAAGGGTATATTGAAAGTAAATTGGAAAACCTAATATTCTTCCTTCTGCCAGCTGATGGGCAGTGTGCAGCAGCAGGTTGTGACGAGGCAGCCCGCTTTAATCTAAAAGTCTAACATATGTTCTCTTGCGTTTCAAGAAAAAGACAGAACTGATGGAGTAGTAATGGGTTCATTTGAAAATCTAGTTCCATCTATATTCCAGCTTTCGTTGGTTCTGTTAAAATGCCAAAGAGAGGGTCCTGCAGTCTGCTGCTCCAGAGCCACACGGGTTCCCCAGCTCTTCCACAGGGGTTACAGTGAAAAAGTTTGTACAGAATTAGCATTATTTAGAAACAAGCCAAAGGTTGTCATTGAAACTATTCTGAGCTCATCGTTCACTTCGTATCTACTTAGATAAATATGGCTTAAAAACAAGCTAAAGTGTTGAGCGTGCATGCAGTAAAAATATACTTCCTTAATTTAAATGCTTTCTCCGTGGTAGGATGCAGATTGTGTAGGTCATCTTTTGGTAAAAGTTTATTTTACTGACTAATATTTCTGTTTTTCTTGTCTTTGTAAAGGTTTTTTGGGTTTTCTTTGCTCTAGAACTATAAAATATGTTGATTGTAGGGCTTTAAATTTGGCTCAATACTTTCTGTGCATCAGGATGTATTCATAGTATGAATGAAATGTGCTGGAGTCCTTATATCACAGTTATATTTGATTCTATCTTTATTTCAAGACTCGAAAATATCTTTCTGTTTCCTAAAAAGAAAAAAATAAATTTTCTTTGTGTTAAAGCTGCCAAATGCTGCTGCCTGCTGGTCCAGCCCAGCATTTTCTGTGCAGCATCCCTTTTTTTTCTTTTTTGAAATGATTTTATATAACAAAGCTCACATGAGCAGTTTGATGTTTGAAACATCAGTTTTAAAATTTATTTTTAACACTCAAAAAGTGCAGATGGATTAAAAACGAATGAATGAAGCCCATTGCTAACGATTTAAAATCAAGGCTTTAATTCTCTGTAGTCCGTCTCTTTTAAAGAACCTAAAAATATCTTCAGTAATCCTCAACATTTAATATCTTCAGGATCTCTAAACCACATTGAAATTGAATATATTTATATGAAGCATCAGGTTATTTTCAGTTTAAAGTTGTACATTTCAGTTGAGAAGTTAAATGTGCCTTGAAAGGCTTTAAGGATAATGCAGCTGCCCCTCCTCCACCTGCTGCTTCGAATGATGGTAGATTACTGGAATCTCCCCAGTTTCCTTAAAGAGAAGTCAGCTGTTTGTAGTTTTACCCATGCATGTCATAGACACTTTAATGGCTATCCGATGACCAGATGGCTACCCCCATCCCCCCACCCCTTAAGATAACATTTTAAAACAAGCAGCAGCGTTCAACTAGAACTAATATGTCTGTTTATGGAACAAAAAAGTGAAAGTCTCCTACACTACAAGCATACTGCTGGGGCAGATAGCCTTCATAGTACAACAAAACACATAGCTACTTTGCACATAACATTTCAATATGTAATTGGCAACCTAGCTGAAGGACTTCTCAACCATGAACTGTTAACCATAAATACTATAAATACTACAAACTGTCTAGGGATGCTCTACTGGTTGGACCACAATACTGGGTCTGAGATCAGAGCCTATTAGATATTTCTGTCTCTTCTTCCCCCTCCTCTGTCTCCCCACAAACTTCCCCAATTGTTTTAATAAGGCACCAAAGACAGACAAATGGTTTTCGGATACTTTTGCTAAATAAAAAATAGCCCAACAGAAATATGTTCTGACTCTGTGGATTTCTTTACATGTTGAATTTGAACCATTCATGGCAAGCAAGGGGAATACATCATGCCCTCATCCTCCCCTTGCTAACGCTAAGGCCACTATTTGTCAGATTGATTGTCCTATTCTGCTTATTGGCAAATTTTTATTTTTATTAATCAAGAAAACATTTGTTACGTGTTCCACAAACGAGAAACGATGATTTCCCACTAAGCCAAGAAAGACATTTATGAGGGTGAAGGTTTATAGAAATCTACAGTCAAATCCATGAGGAAACAAACTGAGGGGAAGGTAACTAACAGTTGCATTTATTATTTAATATAAATTACATTTATTACATTGCTTTCTTGCCATGTAATGGATCTCTAAACTGTTCTACATTATCGTTTTTTTTAATCGTTGGGGAATGGTTCAGATAACGAGCAGAACCTGAATATCACGGGCCACTTTTTCACTTCTTTTTTCATCTTGTGTTTTTTAGCACACTGCATTAAATGGGTCATTATTCAGTACAAGGCCGGTTAGGAATGGTGATTTTAACATTTTTGCCAGATCATCAACAGACCATGCATCATGACTGATATACTGCAAGGTGATGGCTGAAGCTTGGTTTGCTTCCAGCTTATCTACTGAGTTTTGGATTCACTGAGAACTTCTGGAGCATTTTTTAATCCTTGCTTGGTCACGCTTACTTCTGGCCAAATGGATCTTGGCCATTGCAGACCCAGTCCATTTGAGCTGCCTTGGCAAGCTTTAGGGAAAATCTTTCTCTGAATCATGCTTGTAAGTATGAGAGGTACTTGTATAGACTGTAAGGCCTAGCGTTGTAGTTACTGCTTTTAGTTTTTGTTGCAAGTAAAACCGCAAAGAGGTTCCCTTGTAAAATGTTTGCATTGAGTCGGTGTATCTTAAAAAGAGGAACAGAAACATGTTTTCTCATGAGATGGTTCAGTTGCTTTTATCCTTCAATGTACAGGAGATGAGATGGGAACAATCTAATGGTGGGATAAAAGGAATGAAAGAGAAAGGTGGAAAGAAGATGAGAGGAATCAAGGGATTGCTTCAAGATTGTGATTCGTGGTAGTGGGAGTTGATGAGGAGGAAATCCCTCTTCGCCTAAAGAGGCTTCCTCCCAGGGGCTTTAAAAACACATGGGGCTGACGTGGGTTTTCAGCCCAGTTCAAATAGGAAACAGATTGCCCAGCTGTAATGTTAACACGTTATATGTGAGGAAAATATGTTCAAAATTTAAGGATATCTTCTTCACTCTAGTCAAATATTATTACTTTATTGTCTTTATCTGAAACAATAATCTTGTGCCTTGAAAAAACTATCAATACCCCTTTTTCACAATGTGTCAAGTTACAATTACAAACCTAAATATATTTTATCTTAAACATTATAAAGAGTATAGTGAATAATTGTAAAATAAATCAAAGACAGATAAATGTTTGAACATTTCTTTTACAAATTAAAATCTGAAAAGTGTTTCCCGTTTCGCTGTGGTTTCTCTACATATAATCCAGTGCTGGTCAAAAGTCTCAATGTAAGGAGGAAAATATATATATATATAGCACAACGGC
>JAUZNJ010030542.1:0-14722 GCA_034780135.1 Jordanella pulchra
AACTGTTAAACTTTTTCCCGTTGTCCCGTGTGGTGTTCTGCATGTGGGTTAGAGCCCTTAAGCCCACCATGACATTTTGAGCATGATATGTTAACTGAAACAGATATCTGTATTTTTTCTTTTTTCTTTTCTTCTTTTCTATTTACTTTTCTTATTGTGTACTATATCACTTTTTATATTTGTATCATGTTCGAAATAAATTTTTAACTCTTTCTATGCCCTGACCCTGACCATGACCCTAAACCTAACACTTACCAGTGAATACCTCACCCTAGCCCTGAACTAAATTCAATTCACACCTTAACAATAAACATAACCCCTTGCAGGAAAATGTCCTCACTTTACAACAAATGGGCCCAGCTTGTAGGTGAAATTGGAAAACTGGTCCTGACTCTGATGCCAAGACACACACACAGAATAAAATCATATTTTAAATAAGTTAAGATCAAATCATTTCTTTGGACTCACAGCTGGTTTACAAACTATCTGAGAAACAACTAAATCTTTGTCATAGGAATGGCGGTTCAGAAAACAACTATGAAAATTTTCACTTAAAATTCATTGTTAAAAGTTTAAAGTGCATTTACATTCATCCCATCTCCCTTCCGCTACCCTCAAATAAAATAAAATAAATGAAATGCAACTAGTTGCATGACACTGTATGGTATGTTTGACTCTAGAAGGCCTCTCAACAAGTTTGCCATTTGGGTTCAAATTCTGGCCTAAGGTACAGTATTTCTGTATTGTAGTGGATGCATTGTTTTGTTTATCTGATTGGAAAAAAACAATGCATCCATGGATGGGAGATTTGTCCCCCACCTCTATTGACTGCTGTACATAACTATAGTACCACTCTTTTCTTTAAAATGATTAAGGAGATAGAGAAAATCACTGCACATATCTTGAATTTCATTGTGTTTCCCTCAATTATATTAGAGATTTGTTGTTCAGGACGTACTAAAATCAGGTACAGATGAACCTAATGCATTGAAATCATGGACATCGCTTTATCTAAATGCAAAAAACATTGTGCCCATACATGATACTGGCACAGCACAAGATAAACTTCACTCCAACCGAGATATCAGAATTAATAGCAAAGACGAAGAAGTAAAGGCAGCGAAGCGATGGACTGAGACTGGAAACAGATCAAAGTTGGCTCACTGTGCCGCTCCGTTAACACCAACAAGACCCTTTCAGATTTATCAACTGCTAATGGAGCGTGAACCCATCGAAAGCAGCAAATCTTTTAGAGTTATCACAGCTCAAGTACATTAAAGAAAAAAAGTCCACTGCTCTGCAGAAGTCTGCTAGTTTTTATACTTGCCATTATTTTAGATTTAACATTGAAAGATTTGCAGGATTGTGCTGCTTTTGTTTTGAGATCAGGTTATTTCAGTTGCATTGTTTTTGATAGCTGAAATAAATCCAAACCTTTATCGGTTTTCTGTCTCCCAACTGTGTAACATCCAGGATTTTTACTGTTCCCAATTCCTGTAGAAGATCTGGTTTTGGCACCAGAACAAGAGAAGCACATAAAAGTGCAGCAACTGAAAGGTATGTGAGCCACAGGTTAAGATGCTAGTAAAAAAGGAAAGAAGAACAATTGCACAAAATTTGTATTGTTGATAATGTGGATTAACTAAGGGCCTTCTATTAAACAGCTTCATAGATAGGGCATGTGAGTGGAAAAAATAAAAAGGAACGTTCTCAAAAGCTTACAAGTAAGGGTGTTTTTACTCGTACTGAATAACTAGTCCGGATAAAGCAAAAAAAGACTATGAGAACAAGTAAAAATGCACTTTACAGTTTTCAAAAAAAAAGAAAAAAAACAAAACAGAAACCCTCATCTGACATGTAGTAGAATACCAGTTAAAGTCATTCATCTTTGTGATTTTAGTGCAGTACAGGTGAAAAACCTTTTAGGATTATAGTATTTTTACAAAACGATACAACTAAATTGTGTCATCCAAATCCTTTGCTTTGTAATTTTATCTTTTTGCTGTTGTCATTTGCTGTCACAACTAAAAAGTTGTTGAGCATATTGAGAAGAAAGAAAAGTAAAAAAAATGTTACTTAACAGACAAAACAACAGCTTTTTAATTAATGATAACAGTTTTATTTTTGCCACAGTGACTGGATTTTTCTTTGACTTTTGGAGGTGGCATGTGTAGATCTTGCATCCTCACTATTTGTTCATCTTCTTTCCTTGTTAACATTTCTCTCTGAGCCAAGCATTAGTTGATTAGAGAAGCGAAGTTAGCTGTCATTGTGAGTGAGAGGGAGCTTGACTTTCTGTTTTTCTGAGTTACTCCCCTGATTCAATCCAATTCATGTCAGTTTATTTATATAGCCCCAATTCATAACACCCTATCTCAAGGCACTTTACAGATAATTTAGTCAGATCATACAATCAGATAGGTGAAAAGTTTTCTATCTAATGAAAACCAGCTGATTGTATTGACTCATTGACTTGACAGCAATCTCTCTCACCCAGAATGCATGTAGAGACAGTAGAAAGGAAAGCTTTCTTTTAACAGGGAGAAACCTCCAGCAGACACAGGCAGCCATCTGCTGATGCCGACTGGGGTTCAAGGAGACAGAAGCAGACAAACACAAAGACGAACAGATGCAAAAAGTAACTGTCAGCTCCACAGGCTGCGACGTCCAGGAAAAACAGAGCCAGTCAGACAAGCTGCGAGCCAGCTCTCATGTCAGAGAATAAAAGAGAGAACATACAGTTAGTCACAGTAAGAGAAACAAAGGTTATACTGAAAAAACAGGCCAAGCTCAAACATCTATAAACAATAGAGTTGATGGCAGCAGGACATTTCTCTCTAGGATGGCACCACAGCCTAACAGGAACAGACCACATAAAGTTACTATAATGAGAAAAAACAGAGAGGGCATACAGTTAGAGGTTGGCCTAACAAATACTGCTGAATGGGAGAATAGAGATAGAATGAAGCAGAATGATGAAAAGCGGTTCCTATGTCCTCCAGAAGTCTAAGCCTATAGCAGTTTAACTATGGAGATAGCTTAGGACAACCAGAGCCACTCTAACTATATGCTTTGTCAAAAAATAAAATTGTAAGCCTTGTCTTAAACGTTATAAGGGTGTATGTCTCACAGATGAAACTGGCAGTTGTTTTCACAGGAGACAAGCCTGATAACTAAAAGATCTGCTACCCATTCTATTTTTACAAATTCTAGGAACCATTAGACTAGTAAACCTGCAGATAGAGAGTGACGTGCTCTGTTAGGAACATAAGGAACAACCAGATCTCTGATATAAGACCTTGGTTATTTAGGGCTTTATATGTGAGAAGGATGATTTGATATTCTTTCTAGATTTAACAAGACGCCATGAATGTTTGCGTTCAATATCTTACGTAAAGTTTCAGAAGTAGGAATGAGGAATGCACTGATACAAAATCATGGCAAAAATCAATATCCAATGACATTGACACAGGCCTTACGTTTCCTTTATGCTTCAGTTCAACACCCCATATTATACGCTGCATCATTATAGATGACCAGTCCACTCCTTTCCCTTTATGAAACAAAACCACCATCTAGATGAAACTAACCATCAACTGTTGATATTGGGTCAGTTATCAGTTATTGAACTGATACGTTTAAAAATGACCAACATTGGCCAATCGTGATTTTGATACCGATATAATGACTCTAAGTTGTTTGGAAGAGTGAGCAGATGTGGTGACCTAAAATTTGTTTGAATGAATTAGACACTACAAAATAATATTTTCTTGCAGGTCAGGCAGGTTTTTGACTCTGGACAAATGCTGAACATCAGTGCAGGGCTTGTTCAGAAATAGCAGCAAGGAAATGTGTGTTTCTGCACTCATACATGGAGCCAGACTTTAAAATGCTGACTTGATGTCAATGTGTTTGCAAAAAAGCAAGGAAAGGAACATATCAATGATGGGGTGAAACTGTTGGAAGTACTTGGGTTACAGTGCATGACACTCAGGTAAAATATTTGTATTTATTTTTAGTCAGACTGTTTGGGGCTGATGAACAGAAGGTTTGCTCACAGTTTTTCCAAAACTTTCTACCAAGAGCAAAGAATGGGATAATAACATACAGAGTAGCCTTTTCTCAGCGCTTCTGGAGCAAGCATTTGATAAACAACTTTTTTCTAAGGATTACAGAGTATGAAACAACTTAAAAGTGATAATTATGCAGCACAGGGATCAAGAACACTGATACCGAGAGTCTATGTGGCAAGGAAACTCTATCTCACTAACAACTTACTGAGTTTTTCATAAGTCTGGTACATTTTTAATAACAGTTTTTAAGATAGATATAACAAAACCTAATCTGTAGAGTTTGTAAAAACCAGATTTCTGTCAGTCTCAAAACGTTTGTACTGTGCTTAGTATTTTCTGACTCCTAGAAAAAAAAAACTAGACGCAAGATGGCGCTATTTGATACAGCAATTGGCGGATCCTGATTTGACATCTCCTTCCCTGAAATTAATGAGACATTTTTTTCAGATATTATTGTATTTAACAAATAGAATATAGGCAAAGGTAAATAAAGCACAAGACAAATAAAAAACATGGCACTGAAATTTAAAAACTGTACCCTCCTCTAGTGGACAGATTACAAAAGTTAATTTGTATTTTATAAGATGACTCCTATAGCTCTGGTAAACAAAGCCCTTTTTTTGTTTAGAAGTGGACCCACAGACTTTTCAGATGTGCGCCATATGTAAATAGCTCTGCACTAGAATAGATTTACTAAAAGTTATTAGAATAAACTATAAAGAATTATAAGATGCAAAAAATACTCAAGCCCGATATTCACATAATACATACCTCATTGGGTAACCTTTGTGTTGAAGAGGTTTTAAACTTGCAGACATAAACAATAAAAATGAAATAAAAAAAACTCTCACGAATAAATAAATAAATCATACCAAAAATATAATTATTGTATATTTTCTAAATATGAATGGTATTTACTTTTTGCATTTAATATTTAATCGCTCTTAAATGTGTAAAGAGAGCCAGTGTTGGTATATGGTGAGCTCTAATACCTTATCAGAGCCAGCAGACGTCCCGTGCATCCTGCGATCCCCCCAGCCTGCTGCTGTTTGGCTTATCAGCGATGCTGCTACCTCTGCTGCTGGAGGAGGATGCTGTTGATGCTGCTTGATGCTGCAGCCCAGATCCAGCTGAGGATGTCAACATGGAAACGTGGGGGGCAGCTGGAAACCGCTGCTCGGCCAGGGGCGGCCCACAAAAACACGCGTAAATACCGCTGATGTATATCTGATTTTTTACGTTCACCTCACACAGAACCGCCGCCTTCCTTCCGCTCACTTGGACCTGAAGTCGCATCTTTGGGCGAATATATTGACGATTATCTTTGTTAACTCACCTGACGCGGCGATATTTGCCTAGTAAATGTCAGCGCAGCGCACAGGTGGAGTAGCGCGGATTCCCATCCATCCAAAGTTTTCTGGTATTTTTCCTGGAAGGAGGGGATGGTAAAGAGGCTGATTGGAGATGGAGATGTTGTGTTAATTCTGGATGGATGCTGCTTGCAAGTTCTCGCCCTTGAAACGGAGCTGCGTTTTCAGGTGGGAGACACATAAGGAGCGCTCAGCGGGGTTTCCTTTTGGTGGAGAAAAGTTTGCGGTGGACGATGGAAGCGGCGCTCCTTATTTGGTTTCTTGCTGTACATTGAGCTCAATGATGCTCTCCTACACGTGGGTTTATTAAAGCTCAGAGAGTTTGTGGATGGATGTGTAATTCAGCGGGTTAATGGAGAATGTGTTTCCCAACTGTGGAGCCCTGCTCAGGCTGGAGGGGAGAGCAGCAGACACCCAGATCGATCCTGGAACCATAACCGTTTTATTTAAACAGGTATGTTCATCTTTATCTCTGTAACAAGAAAAAGAAAACTGTTGTAAAAGTATCACGAGTCGTTCAATATTAGATGCTTCAATTTAATTGGTGGAATAGTTAGCCACAATTATGACCCAAAAGAAGGTTGGCAAAAAAGGGAAACAAATGCGTTAGAAAACTTGCTACAATCATATATGAATCTGTTGTAACTGGTTGAATTAAAGATCTGATGAAATCTGAAATGATAAACTCGGAAATATTTACTAAAACGGCCAAAGAAAACATCGAGTAATCAAATAAGAAAATAAAAAATCATAGACTCACCATCAAATCAAGAAAGCATATAAATTATTTATTTTGGTATATGCTGATGTTTTTCACATTTTTATTTTTTCACCACTAGTCAAAATTCTCTGTTTACATTTCAATTACTTTACATTTTTATGTCTTAATACTAAAAATATAACGTTTTTAAGATTCTTTTATCTTCAATTGTCAAAAACACATTTTTAATGGTTTCGTTTTTCACTTATTGTCTCCATTTTTTGGCTACAATTTTTTGAATATTAAGTTCTACTTGTTTTATTTTCGTAGATTTAAATTCTTTATTGATTTAATTGTTTCTATGTTGTTTTCATATATTTTACATGTTATCTTTGTCCCACTTAAATATTAAAATAATTAGCTTTAGACAGTTGTTTGCAGAAATGATTTTGCACATCAAGAGACTGGAAATGGATCAAAGTAAAAATAAGATTTCCTTTCAATTCATATCTATAAGTGTTATGATGTGCAAATAAAAGGTTAAAAGAATGTCTTTTCTTTGCAGATTGACTTATTAGAACTACACTTTTAACTGAGCTCCTGATTAATATTTCAATTTTTCTTTTTCTTTTAGTAACCACCAAAAATCTCAAAATGCTGAACTGCGGATAGAGAAGTGTACCACATCGCCTCCCTGAAACCCCTCTCTATCATTTTCTTGTACTCATCTTTGTTCCTTTTCCTCCCTCTTTCTCCAACTCTTTGCCACCCTTCCTCCTCTATAACTCTCAAACTTCTCTCTTCATCCTCTTTTCTTCCCACCCTGAGACACACCACCTCCTCCTCCTTCTTCATCCCACAGCACACATGCAGGCCAAGAAGCGGTACCTGCTTGTGTCTGTGGTGGTTGGTCTACTTTTCCTCATCTACCTGTGGGGTCTGCAAATTGGGGAGTTCCAGCAGCAGTCATACCACTATCCCCAGATTCCCCAGTATCACCAGTACCACCAGCAGGACTACCAGTACTACTACCAGAGGCAAGAGGTCTACCAGCCCCAGCCCATGCCCCAGAGACTCCCATCCAGACCTGCGAGACGCTGGCCAGAGCTGGTCGAGGTGCTAGAACCGTACCTGGAGGGAGGAGAACAAGAGGTAGAAGGACTCCTTTTACTGGAAAATAAAAAGCAAAAAGAGGCTGATTTAAAATGAGCTGTTAAATAATGACTAAGGTTAAAGATCAAAGTTAGGTTAATAATCCTTTTTAACTATCTTGCTGTTTTCTCATGTTTTTGCTTTTCTGTCACACTCAAGTCTCCCAGATCATTGAACCAATCTTAATGTCAGACAAAAGGAAATTGAGAAAACTCTTTTATAAAGGGATTAAAAATACTCAAAACCATCTGTACCAAAGGTTATTCCATTTCAACCAGTTATTAGATTTAAAGGGAGTTTTATGACAAACTGTGGAAGAATTTTGGCTCTTTGTTTTTTGTAAGTTTATTTTTAATCTTTTCCTATCAGAGAGTTTTTAATCACATATGTCCTGTTCCTAGCCATGTCTCAATATCTCAATAAGATTAAATCAAGTTTGTCTAGGTTTATTTTTTTATTCAGTCAGAGGTGGGCTTGCTAGTGTACTTTTGGTCATTGTCTCGAATAACTTTAAATTTAACTAAACCCAATAAAAATGCATAACCCTGCCCCCATCAAATTTAGCAGTTCACTGTCAAGCGGACCAATATAGGCCAGTTTATACAAAAAAGGCGAAATTTGCCCAGTAATATGTGTGTACCTGAGCTTTAGGTTTAAAAAATGGATGGTATTAATGTGTTATTCTTGATTTTCTGTTTGAGAGCATTATTCCTGCTTTTGTCGGTCATGATAATTATTCCATGTCTTGAACCAACACACTACCACCTCCATGTTTAACTGTACATAAAATGCTCTTTTTCTGATTCACAATGGATGTACCAAGATGCCTTTAAAAAAATCACTTGTGTCCTTAGTTCTTCGAGTGTTAGCTTCCAACTGTGGTCAGTAGAGTTTTTGTGTTTGAGCTGCTATTTTACTGTCTTTTTCATCTTTTTATGATGGACAGTGGTCTGCAGTGATTTAGGCCCTGTTCTGGGCTTTTCTGAGACCTGAATCATCAGTGCAATACAGTGTAGTAATTATGATATTGTAGGATGGGTACTTTTTCGATGGTTCCCCATTGTTCACTGTTTTCTTCACTTGTTGATAATGGCTCTTGCTGGAGTTTGCTGGAGTGCCTTAGGTGGTGTGTTCTAACGTTTTTCTAGATGTCAGTGATTTTATTTTATCATGAGGTGTTGCTTTTTATGATCTCTGATCACTTTATGTTGTCAGAAGAGATCTGTTGAAGTGATTGCTTGATATTATGGATCAGACAGTAATCATCCCCAAGTGCTGCTTGTGAAACTGAACCAAAAATGTAGGATAATCCCAATAAATTAGATCCTTAATGATGATAAAAATGAAATAGATTCTGTCAGGAAAAATATCAGAAGATATAAAACTTACTATGGGTACTTACTAGGGTCTTTATATAAACGAAAGAACTAAAAATAATCTAAATCAATGAAAATTAAAATTTAAACCCTTAAACATTAGAAAATTTAGTTTAACAACGTTTACTGCAAGTAATTATTGATATTTTCTATATTTTAGGGTAGAGTTCAAGATTTCTTAGATCGGTTGCTGCTTTTCTATCATACTTATTTTCCACAGCTTGTTATAGTCTTAAATGAATTGAACAAATTCCTGTTGCCAACATTTTTTTTCCTTTAGTTTCTTAGCTAACTGTACTTCCTGTTTTGATTCGTGAGAGTTCACACCTCTTTATTGTTTTACTGCATTTATATCCTGTTTCAGTCTCACACCAGGTCTGAGTTTCTAATTGGCATACATACAACATCATGTACACTTCTGGTTTGCAGTTCATATCAAGGTGAAACACCATAGTACTCTGAATAAAATATAAGTAAAATAATTTATATACCCGCATTTGATAATCAGTATATACCTATAGGTCACAACACATGCTTCATGTCCATAGTTATAATCCAGACTAAGAGTCGACATGTCCTGAAATATTTTTCCAACACCTTCTGGTACAGACATGTTGTATTAATCTCATTTGGCTTAAATAAGATCTTTAGTGAGTGATACTTTTATTAATTCCAATCGCTTTTCTTTTCCTGTAATGAGTTACTCTGGCTAGATACAATTGGTTTAACAATAAAAGAGTAAAAGACTCAAACTAAGCTAATACCGCAGAGTAATTTTCCATTAATACCTTCTTCCCATGAATAATGATTTATGAAGCATTTAATGTCCCAGTTTTACACCCATTCACACTGTAGTGGTTATCAGATGAACCACGTGAATAAATTTGCATAGATCTATGTCTGTGGGAATTATCTATTTAGAAGATTGTTGTAAAAGGATTCACCAAAGTTTGGCTCAGAAATATCTATATAGAATGAAGAGTGATAAGATTCCTTTTTCTGTCAGCTTTAATTTTAGTGCATCTTTCAGGTGGTTGGGAAGCAAGAATCGAGCAATAGATGCAAAATAATTAAAACAGACTATACATTTCTTTCACATAGAAATCAAAGTAAAATAATTAAAATGGGGACAAGTTAAATACATGAGACATACATAAAATATTAAAAATGACTAAAAGTAATTTTACCCCAGAAATTAAAAAGGTTTTAAAAAAAGATTTGAAATTTAAAACATTAGAAGCAATTGGAAAACCTATAACTTTGGACGTTGAGGTTCTCATGGAAGTTTAAAAACCCTGGTAAGTTACACGATTTCCAAGATAGACAAGGGGCAGTGTCATTAACAGCTTTATATTGATTGGAAGAACTCTATCCCAGATCTCGCAGGGAGCCAATGTTGGGCTGCTACATCTAAGGACAGCATTCAATTGATTAGTCAACATGAAATAAAAGGTTTAGCTTTGGTAAAACAACCAAGCCAATACAATGAGGACATTAAACTCCATGCAGAATATTTCCTAGCTGGGATTTTACACAGAAAATATCTGATCTCCTTTATGTCATGCTTCTGATACTTGATATTCAAGTTTTATTTTTTTATTTAATAAAAAAAAAGAGTAAAATGTAATAAATATGGCCAGGGTTGCTATACGACCACAAGCAGGAACAAACAGGCATAGATAATCATCAGAAGATGTTGCCAGATAAAACATGTATTGTTTTTAGGTCTAAATACAACATCTGAGAAGTTAATTATGACTAAAAATTTTACATTTACGTTAATGCTAGTATTTTCAAAGATACATACAATATATATAGACCTCAACATGCTGAATCAGGTATTCTTGATCTTACTAATTGGAGTTGATTAACCATAAAGGTTTTATGCATTAAACTATATAGTAATAAGGTTGTTGCCTAATGTTAGATTGCGTAAAAGAAAATATTTTGTTCAAATCTCAGCAGGGTTTGTAAATGTAAAATATGCATTTCTGGTTAAATGTTCACTTTAATGAACTGATGAAATAGTTGGAAACCATGGCTGAGGTAGAGATTTTTTCATATTGCCAATTAACACTTTTAGTTTTGCAATAAATATTTCTCATGGGGAAGATCATTGTCACGGAAGGCTGACTGATTTAATCTTCTGTTTAATTAAACACAGACTTCCAAATGAATGTTTTTGCAGACATGTTGTTTATACCAGCCTGGTATCGGGCCTTCTTGGACTCTCTTTTGTTTGCTTCATCATCCAGGAAAAACGTAAATGTATTTTTTGCAAAAAGACATACAAAGAGTTCACTGCTAAAACTCAGATATTATGAATCTCTCAATAACACCTATTTCCAAAATGTTTGCATCTTTTTGTTCAGTTAAGATAAAAACATTGCCTTATCATTTCCTGACAACGTCTCTGAGATATTCAGTAAATCAATGTAAACTGCTTGATCACAAAGGAGGATTATGTTGAAAGCTTGAAAATTACTAATCACACTTTAAAGAGGTCGTCAAACCTCTGGTAAGCAGAATGCACCTTTATTGTTAGCTGTACTTTCTCAAAGTGCATGCCAATATGATTACATTTCTTAAAGAGGAAAGACATGCCTGGTATTTCATAAGTATAGATTTATAAACAGAGATTTTGCCTTATGGTTGAACATTGCTCAGAGAGCATATTTCTTCCGATCAGACAACAAAAACACCCTTTAACTTGGTCATCAAACCAAACTTGAGCTATTAAAGTGTGATTCAAAACCAATCAGATTTGCTTGAATCACACCAAAACAAGTCTAAAGCTGTTTTTGTCATTTGAGAAATGTTTCCAAACTAAAGCGAAGACTTGAGATGAGTATTCATTCTTTTATGTCCTCTAGTCTACTGTAAAGCACATTTTACATGAAATGACCAAAAAGACCTTGATTGCCAACAGTTGTTTCAAAAATCTGTAGAACTCACATCACCAGTCTGCACCGGTTATCTTTTCATATTTAAATTCCTTTTGAGCCCTGCAGGGTCAAGATTGTACCTATATAACTCAAAAGTTAAAGCTAAATACTCCATTTCAGGCCCTGAGGACGTCACACTAAACTATGTCATCCCAAAGACCAGGTCAAAAGCTTCAGGGAAATTGCTCCTTTAAAACTTTTGTGCCTCGACTTCTAAAGTGAGCTTCTTTTGATTTCTGTTGCCTTGACTCTCGACTTATTTAAAAAGCATTTGAAGACATTATTTTCAAACTTGGTATTCCTTTTATCAGCTTTTATTATCTGTATTATTTACTTTGACCATGTACTTTTTAATCAGAATTTATTTAATGAAAAATGTTGTTATAAAAGCCTCTGAATAGAAAAACGATGACCAAAAAAATATTCTACTTGAAAAAGTTTGGATATTTGTCAGAAAGAGTTGTAGCTCTGACAAAAAATCTGTTTGAATAGAAAACAAATATCCTTTTTTATCCTCCAGTGGGCAAATTTACTTGTATCAGTACCAAAGTGATAAGTAAATTAAGACGTACAGCTACAGACACAGATAAACACAAAGGAAACAGAATTGAAGAACAAGAGTCTGTACCATAAGCGGACACTTGTAATACAAGAGAGAAATATTGTACAGCACTCAGTCACTGGAGGAGCTCCACAGTTCTGCAACAGCTTCATCCATGGGGTCACAGATATTGACCTACAGTCATGTTATTTTTGTGGGTCCTTCACTCTTGCAACACCTGCCTCAGATTTAGGAGGAGTCGGACTTCCTGATAAACTTATCTGACTGCTTCCTCTCAGCTGTCAAAAAGCTACTGCTCCCACATTAAAAAGGTATTTAGTAGCTACCCCTGCCCTCCAGGTCACTGTTTTCAGTTAATTTCATTGTTCAGATTAAAAAACAGAGTCATTGACTTTCACTACCTCAATGTGAGTGGGGTGGTGAGTCTGCAACAGCAGTTTTCCCTGGTTTTCCCTGCGTTGTTTGCTACAGGCGAAAAGAATGTCCTGAGTCTACAGTTTGAGTTTGATGAAGGAAAAAACATTTCTTGTCTTTCTGTTTGGATTCTAATCATCTAACCTGTGTTTGTCTGTGAACGCAGGAGGACAGCCCTCAGCTCCATCACCAGCACACCTCTCCTCATGAAAGAAGGGCAATCCGAGATAACATCTACAAGAATAAGCGTTGCCGCATGGAAACCTGTTTCGACTTTTCACGTTGTCAGTCGGGCTTCAGGGTTTACATCTATCCTCCTCAGAGAGGGGATGAGATCTCTGAGACCTACCAGAAGATCCTGTCCTCCATCAGGGAATCTCGCTTCCATACTACTGACCCCTCCCGGGCCTGTCTGTTCATTCTGGCCGTGGACACATTGGACAGGGATCAGCTCTCTGCTCAGTACGTTCAGAATGTCAGGTCCCGCATCCACAGCCTGCCAACGTGGAATGATGGCAGGAACCACCTCATATTTAATCTGTACTCGGGTACCTGGCCAGACTACACGGAGGATCTGGGATTTGAAGTGGGCCAATCAATGCTGGCAAAGGCCAGTGCAGATGTGGCCAACTTCAGACCAAACTTTGATATCTCCATCCCTCTCTTCTCCAAAGATCACCCACTTAAAGGAGGATCCACAGGTTATCTGACACTCAATGACGCATCGCCCTCCAGGAAATACCAGCTGGTTTTTAAAGGGAAGCGATACCTGACCGGCATTGGTTCAGAGACAAGAAACGCTCTCTATCACATCCACAATGGGGAAGATATTATTTTACTAACCACATGTAAACATGGCAAAGACTGGGAGAAGCACAAAGACACCCGCTGTGACCGGGATAATGAAGACTACTCAAAGTAAGACTACATTTCTTGATCTCTTTCCCTTTCATGATCCCTGTAGCTATCCTCTATGGTAGGCATTTGCTCTCTTGAATGTGTGGCTTAAGTTCACTGGTTTCTATCTTCTTGCTGACTAGTTTAAGGAGCTTACCTCTCTTTTCTCTTGTCTTATTTTCACTACGAAGACTTGATCTGTCAGTTATGTTGTCTGGAGCAGGAAATCTAAGTTACACTAGGGGCTGCTTTTGTTATCACATGCTCCCTTCTATTTAGATAGCGGGTTTGTGCATCATTATACCCCAACATCAGCATCACTTTCTGTGTCCTCATAAATCATGTGGATCTCTATAACATTTGACTTCTCTTTTACAAGCCCTCCTTCAGAGAGTTTGCAAGCTGTTTGTGAAGCTTCACTTCTAGAACCAGGCTGGGTGCTTTCATGCAAAGAGAATTGTCATGGGAGTTGAATTTTACTATTGCTGTGCATCTCTGAGACAAAAAGCAATACAGATGTACAAGTATTTGTGCTTTTTCTATGGGAGGTGTTTGCATGTGGTAGATGTAAAGCAGCTGCAAAACAGAGAAGCATTCATTACAAAAAGATAGAAAACTTTAGAGAGAAAAGCATTCGAATCTAAGAAGGGAAGTTAGGTTTGCAAACTTTCAGCTGGAGTTCACAGCTAGAGAAGCAGAACTGCTGGATATAAAGTAAAACAGTGCCACCCCCTCTTGATTTGCACTCTTTGTCCATAAGTTTTTATTGAATTTCTTGTCTTTTTTTAAATAGATGTTAAAAGACAAACCCTGCTGGTGGCTCAAACTTGAGTGGTGCAAACAGCTGCTTAAAATGAACAATGAGTTTGTGCTTGTTGTAGTTTCTGGAAATATTGGACTTTTCTAGCTTTTGAAATATTTATTGCTGATTCAAATAGAGAGTAAGGAGTGCTTTTCTACATTACACATGTTTCGGAGTTGTATTTTTCAATTCCCATTCTGGAGAGCTGGTCTCCTGCATGTTTTAGACGTTGCCCTAAGCTTAACACACCTGAATAAAATGAACTGCACTATAACACACCAACAGTAATTTTGCCATTTGATTCAGGAGTTTTCTGAGGAAGCATACGTCTAAAACATGCAACCACAATGCCCAAGACCAGAGAGCTAAACCAACAAAGCAGACCAAAAAAATACCCAAGGAATTTTTGATTTCCATTTTAAACTAGGATA
>JAUZNJ010030543.1:0-14721 GCA_034780135.1 Jordanella pulchra
TGATGATGATGATGATGATGGGTAAAGGCTCCTGCTGCTCTGAGGTTCCTGATCTGATGATGATGATGATGATGATGATGATGATGATGGGTAAAGGCTCCTGCTGCTCTGAGGTTCCTGATCTGATGATGATGATGATGAAGCTGATGATGATGATGATGAAGATGATGATGGGTAAAGGCTCCTGCTGCTCAGAGGTTCCTGATCTGATGATGATGAAGATGATGATGATGATGATTGGTAAAGGCTCCTCTGAGGTTCCTGATCTGATGATGAAGCTGATGATGATGATGGGTAAAGGCTCCTGCTGCTCTGAGGTTCCTGATCTGATGATGATGATGATGATGATGATAATGATGAAGCTGATGATGATGAAGCATCAGTGGATGAAAAGCACAGAAAGGAAGCTGGAACAGAAGAAAGACATGAAGCTGGTTTCTGCTTTTGTTGTGTTTTGTCTTCAGCACAGCTGTGCACACGGAGCGGGGGCTCTGAGGTGGAGGCTCTTCAGGAGGCGTACAGACAGATCCACTCCGTGGACGACTCAGACCATCACCTGGGCGATGGCGGGGGGGCCGACAGGCCAGCGTGGCCCCCCCTATCTCTGCAGCCTGCTTCCAGCAGGGACTCAGGTCAGTCTGTTTGGTAATCTCAGCTCTGACAAAGTAAAACCTGGTTCAGTTTGATCTGTAGTGAAACAAAACTTCATGATATTTAATGTTAATAAACAGATGAATAGCTGTGAGTCGGGATGATCTGGACAATAACTGACCGATGCACAGCAAAGGTTACCCACAGTCTGTGTTCCTGCAGCTGTGAGCCAACGACCGAGGAGGAACATTGTGAGAAAACGTGACGCAGTCAGTAGAACGCTCAGATGAAGGGCGGCCCACAGTCCTGGGAGAGACGGGCTTTCAAATAACTGCTGTGTTACCATGTAGGCTGGAGAGAGATATGCTGCCAGGTGGACAAGAAAACACGAAAAGTAATAGTCTGCAGGAAACCAGGCCTGAATAAACCATCCGAGGGAAAGTACAAATGAATCAGCTCATTTTGTGGTGTTAAGCTGTAGTACAGGCGTGATGAGGTGATATCAGTCAGAGAACACCCGTCAACAACAAGCAGACGTTCTTAGCTGATCTTCTGCTTGGTTCTAGTTTTAACCTGAATCTCTGCAGAGAAACGAATCCACGTTCTGTTCCAGTGAGCCTTGTTTCCACGGCCGCCGTCTGACTTCTTCAGCCGCTCCCTGATCATCAACTTGATGCTGTCATGTTTTTCAGATCTGCCGACAGCAGAGGAGCTGATGAAGCTCATCCGCCCAGAAAAGCAGCGAGTTCAGAGCTTCACCCTGCAGGCAGCCAGGTTAGACCCATGGAGATAAACTATCACACCAGATGACCTCACAGCTACAGATTACAAACCTTCTCAGCTTGCTGAGGATTTAGCTGACGGGGGGGCGAGAGCAAAAAGTGGCGTCTGTCATCAAACCCCCACAGAGACGCTGGCTGTCTAATGCTGTTGGTTTATTTATTATAGTTTGATTATCGGAACAAATCTTTGCCTCAGTTCTGTTTCCTTTGTGCAGCAACGTTTCATATCAGCCTCAGTCTGAAGCAGAGCTCTGCTTCCTCACATGTTAACTGACGCCTGGGATTCAGGCGGGGGGGGGGGGGGGTCCAGGATGGGAGGTCAGAGGCTTCTGATGTCTGTAGACTCCATAACATGCTGAGAATGATGGTCATACATACAGATAACTGAATATAGAGCTATGATAATAGATCATGAAGATCAGGTAGAAGCAGGTCTTTATCCTCCATGTTCTGGTCCTGATTCTGGTTCAGGGAAGCTGAGCTCCACCCTCAGCACACAGCCCACACCCTGAAGACGACCTTCCTGGTTCAAACGCCTCCAAAGTTGAAGGTGAAGGAGCCTGGAAAGACGGGCGCCACCGCAGGAGCAGCAAGGTCCAGGAGCCCAGAACCTCCCGACCCAAAGCTGGGCTCCAGCCTCAGGCAGCAAGTGGAGAGACTGATGCAAGAGCAGGAAACATCTTCTTCTCCTACTTTACCTGCGGCTGGAAACGCCAGGAAACAACGGGTGAGGAAAGCTTCTACCTCCCTCTGCATGCTACCACCCCCCCCTCATACATCCGCTTCCTACAGGCGTCCAGGGGCCCCTCCACGGTTCCTGAGAGGAAGGCTCCCCCTAGAGGCAGGGCTGGGGGTGGGAGGCCGGCTGGAAGGAGCAGAGCTGCTGCCGCACCCAGAGCCGCGCTGGATGGTGGCGCTGCTGCAGGTCTCTGTCCTCCCTGTCTTCACCAGCCCTTCCAGCAGGACGCTTCTGTTTGATCTGTGGTTCTGTGGTTCTGCAGAGTCGGGTCTGGAGGCGAGCAGCGAGCTGGTGGCGTCTGTTCAGTCCCTGCTGGCTGTCCTCCAGCAGCAGATCCACACCTGCAGCCCCCAGGAAGCAGCGCAGGAGGTCAGAGGCTCCCAGGACAGCAGAGCTACAGCCTCTTCTCCTCTGACCCCGGTAAGAAAGCAGCTAACAGTCTAACAGTCAGAGCCGGCGGGGGTTGTTCACTCAGTTCGGGCCTTTCAGGCAGTCCAGGACGGTTCTGCTGCAGAAGCACTAAGAGTCCTGCTGGCTCAGAAGGAGAAGGAGCTGCAGATGATGAAGGATGAAGTAGAGGAGGTGAATTCACTGAGACAACAGAACTACCTGCTGCAGAGCAAGGTAAGACACAGCTGGGGGCGGGGCTTACAGTCCATCCAGTGCAGCAGCAACCAGTTCCTCTATTATGGAACATGAAGGGAATGTCCAGATATTAAGCTCACATGAAGTCTGTTCACCCCTCAGCTGCACCTTGCAGAGGAAGCCAATCAGAAGAGGAGACGGGTGGAGGCTGCAGACCCCACCTCTGAGGAGAGACGTCAGCAAATAGAGAAGGAAATCCAGGAGCAGGAGATGCTCCTCAGAGGTTACCAGCAGGTCGGTGTCCTCCGCCGCGGTACCATGGGCCTTTAGTTTTTTATTCAGTGAAATCTTGACCAGATATCTGATGTTCATCAAACATTTGGTCAGAAATGATGGACCCACCTTTGACCCGCAATGAATCATGGGAAATATTGGACCATGCTGACCCTTTAAATCCGCATTGATCGGCTTGATTTGAAAAGTCTTTGAAGAACCAGGGCTTGAAACATTGTTGCAGCGCCGTGACATCATCACTACAAACCGCAGATCAAGCGTTCAGATGTTTTTAGGAGAGAATGTAACTCAAACGTTAGCTTAGTGGCGCCAGACTTCACTGAACTCAGAAGAAGAGCTCCTGATGAAGCTGAGGATGTCCTAAAAAGGCCACCGTACCTCAGTCCTGCTCCCATCCTCCAGCAGCATGGAGGTCCGGTTCCACCACTGATCCCATTAACATTAATCAACGTTTTAGCTGTTTGATCTTCTCTCTCCTTCGGTGTTCCTGTTTTTCTCTACATGCTGTTGGTTTTCTTCTGTTCCTGGAGACATTTCATTTCTCTGCATTTCTGCAGGGACTCCCATTGTTCTCAGTTTGACCTTTAATGGGTTGACGCATCTCTTCAGAGAAAAGCTTCCAGAGACTCTGTTGAATCCATCTAGTTTCTGTAGATCTACACCCTGAGCTCCTGGTCAACCAAAGAGAAAGCGAAGCCTTGCAGAGGAACGTCTCCATGCTGTCAAATGACGACAGGCGTTCCCATTAACACCACGTCTGATTCCTGGCCTCGCATCGCTAACAGAACGTCTCAGTGTCTGATGAAAACGGTTTGTGTTCAGGACACTCATTGGTTTTCATCGATCGCTTTTTTCAGCCCTTTTGTTGCTTCCAGGTCCTTAAACTTTGGCTGTTAAACTGGAAACCAGTCGCTGAAGGTGGACATCTCTGGAAACAGTCATGGATTCAGACCCAATCTGTTTCATTTAGGATCCACAATCGATCAAAGTTGATCTGTTTGCTTTAGGATTTCAGGGAAAGCAGAACCAAACCAATAGACACTAAGAACCTGCATTCTAGCGGGCGGGTCGCTGGTAAACCTGAACGTGTTTCCAGGAGAACGAGAAGCTGTACCTCCAGCTGAAGGCCCAGCAGGCCCAGAGCAGAGCCAACCAGGAGGCCATGTTCACGGAGAACCAGAGGCTGCTGAGCGAGCTGGCTCTCACAAGGTGTTTGTCCATCAGAGATGAACCGCCCTGCTTCTCCTTGGTGTCCTCTCACCGTCTGACCTCCGTCTCCATCAGGGAGCAGCTGAGGAACGCCAGGAGGCCCGTGGATCAAAGCAAGCGGATCTCCGAGCTGCTGGCTGAGATCAGCCTCCTTCAGGTTGGTGACGGCGCAGCGGAGGAGGTGCTGAGGCACATCTCCTCCTACCGCCTGTGTTTGTGTTTGCAGAGGAACCAGGCCAGGCTGTCTGAGGAGAAGAGCTCTCTGGAGGCGGAGCGAGACCAGAGCCGAGCCCTGAGCGCCCCCCCTCCAGGTGAGGGTTCCACTTCTGATGGTCAGCGTCGCTGCAGGTGGCTGCTGTCTCCATGGTGATGGTCCCATGTGTGTCAGGAGAGAAGACGTCTGAGCCGGAGGAGGTGGCGGCTCTGAAGAAGAAGCTGCAGTGGTTTGCTGAGAACCAGGAGCTGCTGGACAGAGACGCTGGGAGGCTGAAGGAGGCAACAGCTGAGATCCTCCGACTCCGAGATCAGGTGGGGTTCTCTCCGACACCAGAACCCGCTGGGCTAGAGACGGATGATGAGCAGCGAGCCGCTGGTTTCTGCTGCAGGTGGAGAAGCTGAAGCAGGAAGTGGACAAAGGAAGCAGGAAGCAGCAGAGGAAGACCAAAGACGCACAGAGAATGCAGGAGCTGCAGCGGCAGGTTTCTGATCCCAGCCATCCGTCGCTGCTCCTCCACAGGCCGCCATCTTCATCGCCTCCTGTTCCCGTCTCCGCCAGGTGAAGGAGTTGGAGCAGATCCTGAGGAGCAGGAACCCAAACTCCCTCCCAGCTCTGATTTATGCTGCAGCCTCGGAGGACGCCGCCGTCGCCAGGACGCCTTCGTCCAGCCGGGTCAAGGCGCTGCTGGAGCGCAGAGTTCAGCGCCTGGAGTCTGAGCTAGAGAGTCACGACGAGGAGGCCAAGCGCAGCCTGCGGGCCGTGGAGCAGCAGTTCCACAGGATCAGGGTACGGCTCTGGCCTCATGGCCTCCACCTTCCTCAAGGTTTGACTCCTCTGTCCGACACGTCTGTCTGCGTTCTGCAGCTTCGCTACGAGCAGCAGATAAGTGATCTGGAGCAGCAGCTGCAGCAGAGACGGCCGAGCGACGCGGCGGCTGCAGCTGAGCCCTGGATGTCCAGATGTCAGCTGCTGGAGGAAGAGCTGCGGCGCCAAAAGATCCGACACCAGGAGAAGGACAAGAGTCTGCAGGAGCTCCGACTCAAGGTCAGCAGCTCAGGGTTGGGGGACAGTGGGTGAAGGCCTGGGGGGGGTTCCAACAATCTGGTAGGAGTGGAACCGTCAGATCCGTCCTCAGCTGGAGCTCCACCCGTTTGCTGCTTCCCTTTCATGGTTCTTCTTCCTCCTGAGCTCTGCAGCTCCTCCAGAGTGCAGCTGTTGGATCAGAACGTGGTAGAACCCAAACAGAACCTCCTTCCTCTCTGCTTTTAAGGCCATCGATGCAAAGAGGGCAGAAGAGAGGCAGGCCGCACTTTTAAGATTTGAACACAACCAGAACAAACTTGGTGGACGGGTTAGGAAATGTCTGAGCGGCCTGAACTCTCACTGACTCCTCCCATCCAGGTCCAGTCCAGCCCGGGTCGACACCAGCGCCAAGCTGAGGCTGCGTTCGGCGCCCGGATAGAGCGACTGAACCGAGAGCTCGCCGCCAAGACCCGGAGCATTCAGGAGCTGAGCCGGACCGTGGAGAGACTGCAGAGAGGCGCGCCGCCCACACCGCGCCGCTCAGAGGACAGCGGACCAGGCGCCGCGGCGACCGGAGAAACGTTCCCTGCTGCACAGAACGAGAAGACCTACCAGCCCACCGTGTTCACAGGTCCGACCTCACGAGATGATGGAAGATCCGAGCCAGGCCTCTATGGCCCAGAGCTTCCCAGTAAAACCAGTAGACTGATGTCGTTTAGTAGATCAGAACCAGCCGGTCCTGTTGGTAGAAGGTTCATCCAAGGAAACTGGACTTTACATCAGTTCTGGTCCAGTAGTTGGTTCTGCTTGATGAACCGGAGCCTGTAGAGTTAATGGCAGCGGTGGATCCATCAGAACCTGGACAGAACCCAGCAGGGGTGGTAAATATGTTATAGTTCTAAACACGTAGAACCATGACGGGCTCAGATCCTGGTCTAACTGATCCTTCTGCACATTTATAGAAGAAATTCACCACAACTTCCGATCAAAATGTAAGAGTTTATTTACAAACATCATTCAGCTCTTGTGAAACTCAACTAAGCTGCTGTGAACAAAGAAGAAAAACATGGAAAACCAGAACCAATGAGACGATGCAGTGATGTCACCGGTTAATGGAGTTTATGTTTGAGAACCAAAGTTAATCTGGTAGAATAATGAATGTAGAGCAAAGGTTGGCTGCATTCATGATAAGTAGGTTCAGAGCGAGGAGCAGCTCCTGATGTCATGGCTCCTCTGCGCATGTAGACTGACTGGTGAAGCTGAGCTCCTGTGGGACTGATCTCTGGACCTTCTGATAGGGAGCCACATCTCAGAGGTGCTGCAGGAGAACGAGGCTCTGAGGGAGCGCCTGGAGCTGCTTCAGCTGCAGAATGAGAAGAACCAGGAGGAGCTGAAGGCCAGAGCTGCTCAGACGGAGGAGGAGCTGTCCAGGTGAGGATCCGTTCTCTCACGCCATGTTCTCCTCCAGAAGGAGGCTAACCAGCAGGCTGGAACGTTCCACTGCAGGCTGAGGGAACGCTCTGCAGAGCAGCTGTCCTCCATGAAGGCAGAGCACCTGAGGGTTCTGGACCGCCTGCGTGCCGCCCATGCTCTGGAGCACTCCTCATCCAGGGTGGCAGAACTGAGCAATGAGCTCCAGACCCAGAAGGTACCGGTTCCATCCAGCCCATCGTCAGCAGCACAGCAGAATGGAGCTCACTGCTTCTGCTCTGCGTCTCCTGACAGGTGGCGACGAAACACCTGCAGCAGCAGCTGAAGGAGCTGCAGGGATGCAAGGAGGCCCTGAGCATCTCCAGGAGGAGAGAAGAAGCTCTGCAGAAGCAGGTCAGCAGCTCTCAGCTTCACCAGGACTCATCATCATGTTCTGCTTCTGCCATGTTTGCTCTGCATGGTCTGGATGAGGTCAAACACGTCACTGCTTCTCATTGGTCTGCATCCATAACCACATTCACAATTCATCCTGTTGGAATGGATGTGAAAAGCTCGGCTGTGACGTTCTAGTGTGATTTTAAAGCTTCCTTCCAGGCCTCCTGCCTGTGTTCCTTTGTTTAGAAACATCTCTTCCTCAGTCGGTCCTCCTGGATCCTCAGGTGATGGACTTTCTGCCTCCGTGTATCATCCTGCTCTCTGATGCTGACTCTGTGCTCCTCCTTAGCTGACCAACCTGCTGCAGGAGCTGAAGGAGGCCAAAGAAGCTCAGAGCTCTGAGGTGAAGCTTCTCTGCAGCCTGGAGAGGAAGATCCTCAACATGGAGCTCAGACAGGAGCACAGAGAGAAGGAGCTGCAGCAGGTACCTGAACATCTCACACCCAGAGCTTCAGAATCACTGAACCACAGCAACCCAACAGGATTCCTTCCTCCTGGTACCAGAGGTCAAACATTAAAAGGATGAACCTTTGATCCAGCTGTTAGCACGGAGCCTTTCATCCAGAGGCTTTAGCAGGACTTCTGATCCAAACTGCTCTGATACCAGAACCAGGAGGCTAAAAGTTCCACTCAAACATTTATGTTCATCAGCAGTAACCCTTAGATTTTATTTCTAGAACCTGAGCTCTGTAGTCTGCTGCTAACCTTAAGGTCAGTGGACTTGATGCTTAAACATAATGCTCCTAAAGCTTCGTTGATGGTGAACATTTAATCCTAATCTGGATTTTATATTGATTTTTGGTTGAACTGTAAATCAGTGAACTCTTAGAAATACGTTCTTAGATGGTTCGGATCCCAACGAACCTGCGTCGGCTGTAAACTGCCTTTAACTCTGTTCCAAAGTGCCTCACATGTTGACATAATATCTATAGGATCAGTGGGATCTCTTGGTCCGTCAACATGTTTTCTATATTTGTTGTTCCTGTGATCTGCTCTGCTCCAGACCTTCTGTGACTGTTTTGATGCAATGTTGAAGCTCCATGTTGGGTTTGGAGGAGCTGCTGTTGCCTTCAGGAAGACGCCTGGAGCAGCTTAGAGCTCATCATGAATTTGAAATCCGCCATGAATCTGAACTGAGAAGTTTTCCACTAGAAAGCAGTGAGTCTGTCCAGGACTTTATGGGAGCTGCAGTCGGTTCTGTTTGAACTGATGGTTCTGATCCTGGAGATGTGAGGAGACTGTGGAAGCAGCGATAAGCTCAGAGCGTCTCCCTCGGTGTCCGCAGGTCGTCGCCGACACGCTTCAGATGCCGGCGGTTGACCTGCAGTCAGAAGTGGAGCGATGGCGGCGACTGGCTCAGGACAAGAGCAGAGAGCTGGACGCTTTCCGCGCTGAGCTGGACTCCATGCTGGACATCCTGAGACACCTGCAGAAGCAGGGGGTGGTCCTCCCCACCCCCGACCTGTGAGTACAGCCTGCTCCAGAACCGCCTGCTGCTCTCAGATCAGTGGACTGATGCACACTAAATGATTATCTATGTAATCGAAATGAAACATGAAATAAATGATATTTAAGCCGCCTGTGGATCATTAAACTGGATTTGAACCTGACACTTTACCTGGAGCCCAGAAACAGACTCCATTTTCACCCAGTCTAGCCCAGTTCGGACCGGTCCAGGCCCGGTTTGATGTAACACTGCAGCGTATGTCAAGAGACGCCGGTTCTGACCTCAAATTCTGGTGACTAAAGATGGCTGCCATGGAAACCAAAGTCTCTATTTGGCCTAAATTCAATCTTTGAGGCAATAAATTTACAAACATTCAGAATTAAAAAACCAACCGTCTAAATGAATCCGATGTTTTCTGTTCTGATGTTAAACATCCTTATTTATATTAACAAAGTATTAAATGTTACAGCTAGAAATAGAACATCTAGACAGGATCATATAGATTAGCTTTATGCCCAAACTGTGTTTATCCAGGTAATGTTGAACATGGCTAGCACTAGCATGTGCTAACCGTTTAGCATGCTACAGACTGATCAACCTCCTCGTTAAAGAAAGCAAACAAAGCTTCATCGCTTCACACGGATTCACACGGAGCTGCAGGCAGTTAAACCAACAGGAAATAACTTCAACCACTGAATGAAGCCTGTGGCCATGGTTCTGGTTCTGGTTCTGGATGGGAAAAGTGGCCTGTTCCCTTCAGGTGGAGATGATGGACGGGTCGGTGCTGCTGCTGCTATAATGCAGATGCTGCTCCGCTCGGTTCTGGTTCAGAGAAAAGACTACGCTCTGATTTATGGTCATTGATCCGGATCAGAACCCAGAGAGGCTGAGGAGTGGAGCTGCTGCTCCTCCACATTCAGAGGGAGGTGTTCCAGAGACGTCCGACAGGGAGGAGGCCCAGAGGATGAGCCAGGACACCATGAATGGACCAGAGCCGTCTCTGCTGACCCAGTCCTGGATGAGCAGCAGGAGATGAGTTCAAGTATGTTTGAGCAGATCAAACTCTGTGATCATTTCAATAAACTTGGTCTTCATGACTCGTGTCTCCTGATCCAGTTTCTATAACCAGTGGGAACGCGTGGTGCAGTGGGATAGGCCTGTGACCCATAAACAGAGGCGTTGGGCCGTCGCTGGTTCCAATCCCAGCCAGATGACCTTTGATGCATGTTTTCATTCAAAAATAATACAATATAAAGGCAACTTCATCCAAAACAGTCCCCTCTAGCTAAAACCCAGATACGTTTCTGTGCTGCCTGGGCACCTAGTCGGCATCGGTTCACCCTTAAGCTAAAACTCTTAGCAGGAATTTTAAGGCCAAGTTAAAAGGTTCTGTGAGAAGCTTTAGGAAAGCGGGCCGAGATGTTCTCTATGTTCTGAACAAACTGCAGGGATCTGACAAGTTCTAAAAGTAGAATGGGAGGCAGATCTTTAAATCTTATGACACCGGAGGACATAAAGCCCAGTTTTCCTTCCTATGTTACCAGTTCTGCATTATTTGCAGTTATACTGTACTGAACGGTTCTGGTGGGAATTATTGGGCTTTGAAACATTTTATGATGTCAGTTTATGGAATATAAAAACTTTATGTAACCATAAAGAAATGAATCTAAAGCTTTGACATTTTTAGTGCAGCTTGCCTGTCTTGCATTAACTTTGTTAATCAAAGCAAAGTGAACTTAGCTGACTTTTAAATTCCTGTATCTCCTGCCTATAAACCACAGAAAACACAGATACATTTCCAGGAACCTTGTCGATGGTGGTTCCGGTCAGACAGTGAGATTATGTTGCACCGTGGAAGTAAAGATTGATTCAGCTTCATCATGAGAGTACCTGATGCTGACTTTCTTTATTTGGTGAAGTATTTTTAAGATCAACCTGACTGAATAATGAGACCTGAGTCATTCAGCTCTGTAGTTCAAAGAGTCCTGGATGCACCGAAGCACCAAACACCAATGAAATCCTCGTCTTTCTTTGCATTTTTTTTATACTGAAAGTCATGCTGCACAAACTGTGCTCCATCACTGCAGGCGTCCAGGTTCCTGCTGAAGCACAGCCTTTAGGAGCTCTCAGTGGTTGGATGCAGCCAGAACCTCTGTGGTTCCACTTGTTGGGCTGGTAGAGCTGCTCAGCCCTGGAAGGCGTGATATTCCTCCTCACTGAAGCCCAAACGTTGCAACAGTCTGATGAAAGAACAAGAAGGAAAGAATCCTTCAGCATCGGATCAACCAAACTTCCTGCTACTTAAGGTGCAACAATAAACTGAACGGAACAGAATGAGGAGGAAATGATCTTCACACGTTTCTAAACATCTACAAATGTTTCCAGGTTTGATTCCCATGTGCTGTGAGACTCTGAGCAACCATGGTGTTTGCAGCTCCTACCCTGTTGTTTGCTCTGTGAAGGCAGAAGGTCCACAAACACAAACGTAACATCTGGATCCAGGAGGCCTGAGGAGGAAGCCTCTCAGCACGGCCTCATCCACCCGACCCGTCCTGCCGGTCCAGCTGCCCGAAGGCTCAGAGAGGACGTGCTCCACCTGGAACCTGAACCAGAACCGTCAAACCCTGACCCCTGACCTCTGACCCTCCATCCTTTCCTTACCGTTCTTCATTAGCTGCCAGATCCTCCAGCTGGTGGCGCCACAGAACATCCTCCTCCCGCTTGTTGAAAAACAGCAGCTTTGTTTTACTGTAAACCCACAGATTTAAAGACGTTAAACGGATAATCAGAGAGGAAGCTGCTACTGAGGGACGAACACCCGCACCTGATGGTGCCACTGTCCCGCAGCGCCAGGCTGATGAGACGAGCCATCGGCGTCAATCCTGTCCCTGCTGCCAACAGGTAGAGGTGAGTGACGTCACGCAGTGGGCGGAGACTGAAAGGACCGTCCGGGCCGCTGACTGAGATATTATCACCTTGGAAACCAGAAGCACAATAAACAGCTGAGACTGGAAACATTGATAAACTTTAAAGGAAACGTTTGGTTTTAAGAGCCTCGAACGTCAGGAAGACGTTCAAATAAAGCTGCTTTTATCGGTGCTCATATGAGAAGATTAAAAAGCTCCTTTGTCCTGATTGTTTAAAGTCTCTGATAGGCAATTATAAGATGAAATAACACCTTTAAACGCATGAAGTATTCACTGCTGCTCAGTAAGGATTAGCTGCTATAACAGCCACTTGTGCTCGATTCAGAGCAGACATGCTTCAAACTGCACCTTTTTACACTTAATCAACTATGTCAGGTCTCTGGGGGTTTTCGCCCACAGTTCTACTGTTTATCCAAGCAGGTTGGAGGATCCCTACCTAAGATGGCAGCCGTGTTTCATGTATGTCTGATCAGCAGCAGCTGCTGTTTTCGTCTCTAATGTCACTGAAATGTGTTTATTAGCTGCCAGATGTCTAAACTTCATTCAGTCTTTCTAAAGAAGAGCCTAATTAGCACAAATGTTGTGATAAAAGCTGAAGACCTCGTGGCTCTAAAGTTTCATCCTGTTTCATCGAAGGCCTAAGAAAGAAAATAATCCTGGATTTAAAGAGAAGAGCGTCTCCACCTGAACCCTAAAACCATCAGAGCAGCTGAGCTTTCTGCAGATCGCTGGAGGTTTGAACCACAAGACTTTTTCCTCTTTAGCTGCTTCCATGTGTTTTCATCTAACAGACATGAAGACAGAGGAGCTTCCAGCTTTGATCAAGGAGCTTTAGTTAGAGACTAAGGTTTGCTGAGTCGGACAGGAGCAGGACACCAGCAGGCAGAGACGTACCGATCTGCAGGCTGTTGAGGTACGGGCTGAGGACGCCATCAGGGTAGACTTTAACCATGAGGTAGAGGTCAGACGCCTGGGAGGACGGCGGCGGAGCTGAGAGCAGGTTCTGCTCCACTGGGGTGTACGGCCTCACTACCTCGGTACCTGTAGGACCAACAGCTGTCTCATCAGTTATAATGGTTAGAGGGGAAAAATGACTTCTGAGCTCGAAGACAAAAACCTGAATCCAAAGTTTGAATAAAAACTGCGGTGTTTACTCATTTACATCTTAAGCTGTCATTAATGAATGTGATGGAAATCTGTCTTTCTAAATAAAAGTTATTACATAAAAAAACACTGAATGGATCCATTTTTCTCATCAATATTCTTGGAACTAGTTTCAAACCCTGGTGGGATCGTCTCAGTAGGACATCAGGAAAATATCCAACATTCAAACAAATATCAACAAACTTCTTATTGAAATGAAAACAGAAACATGTCTAAGCTGCAGCGCTGCTGACACCCGTCCCACAGAGGGGGCGGACAGACGGCGTCTCTGTGGGACGAAGCACAGATGGGCTGAATATAAACCTGCTGGTTCAGATGTGGAGCTGCTGACCTTCAATCTCAGCTTTGAGGTAGACGTGTTTCCCTACAGGCACATGCATGACGCTCCCTGGTGGAAACCGCAGCCTGAACACATGGGTGTTGTAGTTGACCTGGGTTTTAGACACCAGCGTGCATTCACGATAGACGAGCCCTGAGAGGAAGAGTTGGGAGGAGATCAGGGAGGTTCAAAGTGAGGGTCACTGCCGGATCCTAAAGCTCACCTCGATCCTTCCTGCATAGAAACGTGTTGTGCGACTCCAGCGGCTGGCCCAGGCTGCTCCATGTGGCTTTGGTTTGTTTGGGAATGGTGACCTGGATCTTCCCCACGGAGGAAGCAGAGCGCACTGGAGGAGGTGACACAGTTCGAGGTTAGCACTGAGACATTGGGCCACATCTGGATAAGAACGTAAACAAGGAAGGGAAACATCCAGGATCTTCTGCTTAGTGAGGACAAGTAGTGAGTGAACAGGACAGACACGGAGTTCTGGGACCAGGAGGGCGGAGCCAGAACATGTTCCTAATGATGGCCGGACTGGAACCAACGAGCACCGAGGGAACCTGATGGACGGTCAGAGCGTCCATAGTTAAATGAATCAATGAAGGCAGACAGGATATTCATCAAGCCCTCACATTCATGGATATTGTTCTGGTTCTGCATAATAAACACTGAATGCGATGAGCAGCGGTTCTTTATCACCAACTTTAATGAAGACGACTGCAGACACACAAAACCTAGTTCTGAATAGAGCCGTTTATGATGAACTTTAGTATTTTAAATCATTACTATAATAAAAGAAGTTTATTGTTAATATACTAACAACTGAAAAGCCCTGATAGTAAGCATCCATCACTGCTGCCACCCTCTGTTTTAGAAAGGAACTGCATGTTCTGGAGGCTGTAAAGCACAGTTCAATGGGAACCAATCACCAACAGAGGCAGAGAAACAGAATCAGCATCAGGAACATCTGGATCTTATCAGATTTCATTTTCTTACCAGAAACATTTTCTTCAACTTCATCAGCAAGACCTGGAAGAAGAGAAACTGTTAATAAATCAAAGAACGTTCCTGGTAAAGGTTCCAGCTCGGTTCCTCTCACCCATTCAGCACCTTTATTACAGATTATTGATCCCATTATTGATTAGAGCAGATCTACCTCAGACGTTGGACTGATTCTGTCCGCTGGTTTCCACTGAACCACATTTGGACCAAACGGATCAAAGCAGAACCTGCTCATTGTTTACTTAGAGAAGAACCAGCAACCCTCTGTTTGAAACAGAACCTACTGGAACCACTAGGAGATCAAGTGGGACGGGATGGGTTGTCCAGAACCGGCTGTAAGACAGCAGGACGATTGACGATGGGAGGAGCTGCAGCCGGTCCTTCACTGCTGGGGCAGCAGAGGGGAGAGCAGGGCTGTTCACATGTTCTACGAGGGGCTGCCGTTCACATGTACTACGAGGGGCTGCCGTTCACATGTTCTACGAGGGGCTGCCGTTCACATGTTCTACGAGGGGCTGCCGTTCACATGTTCTACGAGGGGCTGCCGTTCACATGT